>KE504810.1:492666-508843 GCA_000441515.1 Elaeis oleifera | reverse complement strand
TCAATCTTTCAAATTAATCAGATAAGTGGAGATCAGTGGGGTCTCCTTGTTACTTTTCTTAGACATCAATAAATTGGTCAGATTAGCGAACGGAATAAATTAAATAATCATCTTTCAATTACTTACCTCAGACATCAATTGGTCAATTGATCCAAATAGGTTAGTTCAAGCGAATCATACTCAAGCCATCGAGCCGAATTAGGTCCTTACGTTAATCAATTCTACACATGAGATTTAATCGATTCAATCAATAATAATTATATGATCTAAAACTCAATTGCCCTAATTCTAATCAACACTTGACTCAGTTTGATTAATTGCTAAATCGATTTGGATTCATTATGATCAAATCAAAATTTTAGATGTAAACCAATCACATGACCTAATTTGATCTACCCATGACCAATCTCTTATGTACAAATATAAATTTTAGATCTTAAAACTAAATTTTAGATCTAAATTCTTTACATAAAATTAAGTTTTTAATCTCAAAATAATTTTAGATCTCAACATACAATCATATATCACATATATGAATCAAAATTTTGGTTTTGATCTAAATTTTAGATTTTGACATGCTATCATATATCTCATACATGAATTAAATTCAGATCTAATTAAACTCCAAATCTTGACATGCCATCATATATCTCATACATGAGATAAAATTCAAACCTAATAAATTTTAGATTTATGCATGCCTTCATGTATCTCATACATAAGTTAAAGATCATATGAAAAATAATTTTCAACCCTAAGTATGCCATCATATATCACATATACTATTTATAAATTAGATCTTAATCAAATTTTAGATCTAAATCAAGCATCCATACATCTCATGTATCCATAGAAGTCAGATTTTGAAAATTTTTTTTCAAAAATTGTATATTATTTTCATACATATGAACATGTGTTTCTGATATCACTGTTGGAATTCGGTATAGTGCTGATATATGTATATTTCAAAATTCTTTTTGATAAGAATATAACGGAATAATAGATCAAAATTTTTTTAATCTAAGCATACATACATGTGATCAAATCACCTAAAGATCTAGTACATATGCTAAAAATAAATTTGCTGATTTTAATCTGAAAATAAAATTTTGTGATCGGATTATATACCTATTTCACTTTTCCTTTCTTCAACCATAGATCTAGAAGAAGAATAGGTTTAACTTGAGCCGTGTAAATATTCGACCTCTACGAGTATCCATATAGAAACAGGATGGATTGATCCTCTTAATTTCTTCACACGCAATTGATCAACTCTTGATTAACTTTTGGACCTCTAGATCAACTCTTTGATCCACCTTTTTTTCTTCCTTGGATCTTTCTTGATGTAGATCAGCAATCAACTAAAGAGAGGAAGGAAGAGGGGATGCCCAACCAGATTTTGGGTATGGAGAAGTGGATGCCCAACCAGATTTGGGCATTGGAGAAGAGAGAGAGAGAGAGAGGAGGGGAGGCATGAAGGGCTCTTGTGGGCTGATTGCTTGGGGCTTGATTGCTCCTAAAGGTCAAGGGGTAACCCCCTTAAATAGGCTTTTGATTTGAGTCCTAACCAAACTCCAAATCTTTATTTAAAGAGGATTCCTAATCTCATTAGGACTCCTTTTAAAGTCTTAAGACCTATTAATTAATCCTTATCTCATAAAGAAAAGAGAGGGGTGCCAACTATTGACGCCCACATCATGTCCTCACGCCACAAGGAGATGGGCTTACGCCCATCCATGCTATCCCACAGCCCCACGCCCCAATCAGATTTAAGGGGCATGGTCCCTCTAATTACACCCCATATAATGCACCCAATTTGATCAAATCAAATGGCATAATTAAGGCTAGATCCAAAGCATGTTAGCGCCCAACAATTGAGCTCCATAAATCTAATTCCAAATCCAATTTGAATTAGGTTTAATGCATGTAACATAACTTTGATTTAATCCTTATCAAATAAGAAATCTAAGTTTAAAGAGAAATTAGATTTAACCATATGCTAGCAAAGCTTTCTTAAACCAAATATAATTTTCTAAATCCTAATCCAATTAAGACTTCTCAAGTCTAATTGATCAATCCAAATTAATTTTTTATTTGTGTGATCCCATAAGTTCAATTCTATCTGGTAGTGAGATATACCATGATCTCTATTATGATATCATTAAAAATTTTTTCAATGGATTAGAACGATTTCACTCTAACTCATTGAGGATCGTCGATCCAAAATAATTCTAGTGACCTCTCACAATCCACCAGTGACATCTAGCAGTATATAGTAGCAACCCAGCAGAATTGAATAATGAACCTCAAGATGTAGTTCTCGTATGATTCAATCTCTCTATCATGAGTCCCGACTAGATGGTAGGTCATGGATAAAGCATCAAATCTCATTATTAGTCATATGATAGATTCGATTAGCTCAAGTCCAATTATAATTCTCATAAAATTTTTTCATTAATCACACTACTATGGCCACAGACTTACGGACTTAGCCATTCAAATTTTATAGGACTACTCCTTTCTATCAAGATCAATAGATTTCATCTAAATGTGCATCTTACTCCGACAATAGTTGGGCAAAAATCAGAGATATGAAGCCGCACTTATCCTTTTAGCAACAAATGTCACTAACATCTACTACAAGGACTCAAAGAGTCCATATTTATGTATCAGTCAAACTACAGCGCTACACTGTGAGCAACCATGTCATCGTAGATTAAAAGATTATTCATATAACTACAGCATCGAGATGATCATTAACGATCGAATAGAAATTTACATGATCTCTCATATGGTCATGCTCAATACTGGTTGTTATCTACCAACTATCCTTGTCTCTCAGTGTCTCTACATTGTAGAGACTCATCTATCCTGAAGGAAGTGATCTGTGTATCGATCTATTCGGATAGATCACCATCTTAATGATGATACTATAATCAGGAGTAATTTAAAAATTTATTATACATACTTTTAATTCTCAAAATTTGGAGAATATGTATCATAAGTATCAATTTTATGAACGATTCAAAGATACATCAGACTTGAATGAAATAAAATTACTTTTTTATCAATCAAATTAATATTTTAAATATAAAATTATGTACTAAAATTATTATAATGTGTCAGCCATATTGATTTCTAAGATATGCATCCAACATTCACACGATGTCATCGTCTGATCGGAGTATCTGATCTCACCGAGATGCTAGCTTCCTTACAGAGATCCTCTTTGATGGTGGATTTTTTTTGTCTTTATCGAAATTCTTCTCAAGAATTTTAGCCTTCTCTCTTTGTAGATCACGCTCCATACACGAACGGATCAAGAACTCTTCTTGATCCTTCTTAATTCTTTCTCAAGAAATTCCATCTTCAACCTTTCATGATTTCTTTAAAAAATTCAGCCCTTTTCTTAATTTCTTCTTAAAGAAATCAGCATGAAATCCAGCACACCTCAGCCTTCCTTGATTTTCTTCTCAAGAAATCAGCACCTTCTCTTTTCTTCCTTTCCCTTGGCATGTGCCCAACTCTTAGGTATGCAAAAATTCTAATGTCCAACTCTTGAACATGTAAGGGAGAGGGAGAGAGAAAAGAAGTGGGGCATGTAAAAAGAAGAGGTATGGGCGTTGAAGACCATAAGAGGTGTTAAACCTCTTAGGCGCATGAGAGCTAAAGGGCATGAGACTCTACTCACATAATCACCCGAAATCCTTTTGGCGTGGCGTATATAGGGGTGCAAACTTTTTTTATTAGCATGAAATCAGATTTCACACTTCACAAAACATGGGGCATCCACTCCCTATTTTATAGGCGTGAATAGGTTTCACGTTAAACCTTATGGCGAGAAGATATGGGGCGTGGATCAATCTCTTCATAATGAGGCACTAAGAGTCCTTCTAGGATTAGGATTCCTCTCAACACTTGGGTGTTGGTTTCCTTGTGGTGTGTAGAGTCCCATGGTGCCTAACTTTTGGGCATGAGACACTCACATAAGAAAAGCAGGCGCCAACTCATAGGGATAGAGTCTTTCTGCTTGTCAATCATCTTTTGATGGATAGAATTGCAAGAGGTATGGGCTTTGATCAAATCAAAATTTTTATCTCATAAGGAATGGACTTAGACCAAATCAAAATTCTTATCTTATAAGGAATGCACTTGGACCAAATCAAAAATTCTTATCTCATAAGGAGTCCAATTGTCTTTGAATTTGATCTTGTCAACTCTTTGACATATCAAATTAAATCTAACTATCTGATTAGATATAATCACTTGTGTGTGATCCCGTAGGTTCTATCTGTCTGGTAGTGAGAAATATTATGATCTCTATCAACAATATCATTGAAACTCTTTTCAATGGATTGAAACAATTCTAATTCATTCAATAAGAATTATTGATCATCAAAAAATAATTTTCATAAGTCTCACAATCCACCAGTGATACCTAGCAATATATAATGGCATTCTAGCAGAATGAAATAAATGAAACTCTAGATGCAGTTATCATGTAATACAGTCCTTTTATCGTGAGTCTAATAAGACGAAGGTTATAAAATTTTTTGTCAGACTCCATCATTTATCATATGTCAAATTTATTCAACTCGAGTTTCTGATATGAAAACTATGAAAACTCTTTCTACTATTCACACTATCGGGGTCAAGATCTTCTGAACTAACTCATAAATCACATAGAACTAATTTTCTTATCTATTAGGGGTGATAGATTCTATCTAGGTATACACCGTACTCCTACAATGAACCTACTGCAATCAATATGCACTATAAAATCCATATGGCTAGCAAATCAAATATATATGCAGTCAAACTAAAGTAACTCCATTGTGAATAGTTTGGGCATCATAGGTCAAAAGACTAATCATATTACTGTAACATCGAGTAAGTCACTAACGAATGAGTAGACATCAAGTGACTTCTCGTATTGATCATGCTCGATACTCTTATTCTCTAATAATCATCTATACTCTCGCTCTAGTATCCCCACATTATAGATTCGATACTCATCTATCTTAAAAGAAAAGCGATCCATGCATCGATCTATCCAGATCAATCACCATCCTTATGATGATCTATCGATTGAGAGTAATTTAAAAATTAATCATCAATGACACATGTCTCAAATTTTTAACTCTTAAGAATATGTATCATCATCTTATTAATTTTTGGACGATTCATGGACATATATACAATATCAATAATATAAATAATCTGATAATAGAAACATCAAATACAAAATTATGTCCTAGAATAAATATAAGTGTCAACATGATTGACTTCTAGGATATACATCTAACAGTTCTTTCATCAAACCATTATTATTTGGAGGCATAGAAAAGCTCAAAGAGGCTGGGGGTCAGTGGGTTACTGGTGATGAAATCTTGAGGTAGGAGATCATGAGATTCTTCAGGTCGAGATGAACTATGCCACTAGGGGGTCGATCTTTCAACCTCCCACCTAGCAATTTAGTCTCAAAATAGAAGAATAGGGATCTTATTGGGCCCATCTCTAAGGATGAGGCATGGAAGGCTCTCGGGTCTATGGCGGAGGACAAGGCCCTTAGACCTAACAATTTTCCTCCACTCTTCTTTTGAAGGTATTAACCTATTATTCATTTTGAGGTTGTGGTTGTGGTACAGGAGTTCTTTGCAACTGATCAGATATTAAAGCTCTGGAATCAGACTTTCATTGCTTTGTTACTGAAGCAACAGGATGCAGCGAAATCGAACCACTTCAGATTGATCAGCCTATGCACAATCATATACAAGGTCTATACCAAACTGATGGTATGCTGATTGAAGCCTATCCTTCCAGACTGATCTCTTCGGCCACTTCAGATCGATCAGCCTATGCATAATTATGTACAAGGTCTGTACCAAGCTGATGGTATGCTGATTGAAGCCTATCCTTCCATGACTGATCTCTCCAAAATATGGTGCTTTTGCGAGCGACCGCAGTAGTTCTGACAATGCTGTTATAGCATAGGAGTTCATGCATGATCTCAGCTGTGCCACACTTCGTCACAATCTTATGGCGATCAAACTCGATATAGAGCGAGCTTATGATCATATGAGTTGGTGCTTCATAAAGGAGGCTCTTTTAGATTGTAGCTTCCATCTCTATTGGATAGGCAGGACTATGGCATGCATCCGAAGTCCATCATTTGCTATCTTGATTAATGGGATGCCATCAGAGTTCTTCCACTCCACTGTTGGTCTGTACCAAGGTTTTTCTTATCTTCCTACCTTTTTATTATAGATGCTGATGTCTTTTCATGAGCTCTTCGTGCTATCTCCCTTGGGATGAGCTTGGATCCTTATGTTCTTACCCTAAGGGTCCAATCGATGTCGCATCTTCTGTTCGTAGATGATTGCTTGCTATTGGGATGGACCATGCTTAAGAATGCCATTGGCTTTAAGAGGACTTTGGAGGACTACTATGGTGCCTTAGCTCAGAATGTGAATCTTTCCAAGTCAGTGGTACTTTTTAGTCCGAAGACACCAGTGCAACTATGGCATTTGATTTGAGATCGATGAGGTGCGGCCGAGCACAGTGGGGCTCTTCAGTATCTCTAGATTTCTATCTCTAGTCACAGGTTGAGGATGGCGAATTGTGTTGAAATAGAGTAGAAAGTCTAGAAGAGTCTGAAAGGATGGTAGTCTCGAGCTCTCACGATGATGGGTAGGATTATCTTGGTGATGTTCGTTCTCACTTCTATTCCTGTTTACTTACTTTCAAACTCTATTTTGCCCAAAACTTTTGTGGGCAAGCTTGAAAATAGTTCTGGCACTTCTTGTGGGGTTTGCAGTCCGGAGAGGGTAGCAGTGTACACCTACTGGCATAAGATGTGGTCTACCAATCGATACAAAAGATGGTCTAGAAATTCAGTCCTTGATTATGAGATACGATGTGTTGATTGCTCGACATGCTGTCAGACTTCTACTTGGCCCTGAGTCGATGTGGAGAACGATGATGTAGGCGAGGTACAGCATTTGGCCAACTAGTGGCGAGCTACAGATCAGTCATCATGCTTTAGTTATGGAAGAAGATCTATACACGTGCCCCTGATGTGATCCCTTAGACTAGATGGTTAGTGGGTGATGGTCATTCTGTGAGTATTCTGCTTGACGCATGGATAGCCAACATCGCATTAGTTTGTTGGCCGACATATATCAGTACCTAGGTGATCGAGACTATGATGGTTTGCGATCTTTTCCACACCAACGATCGGAGTTGGAAGTCTAATGTGGTGATTGGTCTTTTTGGAGAACATATGGGCCGACAAGTATTGAGGATTCCTATACCTTTTTACTATGATTCGGACATTAGGGCCTAGAGATCATCTTACATCTTGAGGCCTGTGACGACTGACCTCTACCAATTATACCATCAGGAGTTGACCAGGCATCTGGATAGTGGATAGATTTGGAAGCTCGGAGTGCACTCAAGAGTTGGTCTTTTTGTGGAAGATAGCTTGGAGACGTCTTCCAACCAGGTCTTATTTGCGTGAGAGAGGTCTAGATATCCAGCCAAAGTGCCCTACCATGCTAGGGAGGAGGAGATGTTGGCGTGCTCCCTCTTTTAGTGCCCTCAAGTCAGACATATCTAGAGGATGGTTGATTTTCATCATCAGGCTGTTCAGGTTGATGATCCTATTGGGGCCTTCTTAGACCTATTGAGATCGAGAGCTGGGGGTGTTCTATCCCATGGTGTAGTTATCAATGCCGCATATATTCTGCAGTATAGTTGGTTGTCCAGGAATAAGCTGGTTTTGAATCCAGGAGGACCTCGGCCTGGTTCATTTTGGAGAGAGCCACAACCCTTGTGTCGGAGATGATTGATGTTACCTTGAGTTTCTTGGCAACTTGGGACTCCTACTCTACTCTTGGAGCAACCCGAAAGGTGTTTGTCATTTAGGAGCCTCCTCCTCTGAGGTACTCGAAGGTGAATTTTGATGGTAGTGTTTGTGGTAGGCTTCGAGGTGTAGATTTTGTATTCCGCGGACTTGATCCCAGTTTGGTTGCTGTGGCAGGTTGCTAGCTTTTTGAGCCTTCAGTTTTAGATGTGGAGCTTTAAGCTTCTTGGACTGAGATTGTGTATGCTCGATGAAATCTACACATGTATAATATATATTGTTATTGAGGATGATTCTGCTATAGTGGTGACATAGATACAAGGAAGTATGCAAGGAGCTGTTTCTCATCATATCTTATGAGACATCTCCATTCTACTAGCTGGGTGTGGTGGTCTTTCTATTTGGTATGTTTTTCGAGAGGCCAATAGTGTAGCTAATTAGGTTGCGACGTTCATCATGGAACACTCCAACGATATTTTATAGACTAATCTGAGTTGATTCTTCGATCTTTCAAGGATATTTTACTTTCTAACTCTTTGGGATGTATTCATACAAGATTTGTATGAATGTATGCGCCTTTACCAAAAAAAAAATATTGTCCAAATGCATTCATGCTTCTATAACTGCCATAGCTTACCATAGAGTAAGTACTTGATTTCACACATCTCAATTGTTAATATTATTTTGCTTTTCCCCATGGCTTAGTTTTGTGTTGATGGAAATTTTGAATATACTCATGTTGTTTGCATATCATGTCTAACATATAGTTAGCTATGAAATAGTTGTCTGACATATATGTTGGTGTTTTAGAAGAAACTGAGAACTCAAAATTTTCTCTAACCAATTTCAACCAAAACCCAACTCTTTATTTTGTTTCGTCCCATATTGGAAAGGAAAAAAATTGAGAAGGGCTTTATATTGAAAATCTTTCTCTTGAACTTTGCTAAGTTTTGGATAAATCACACACATGCGTGTGTCCCTGCTCAGCTCATCACAGTGGAGCCTATATTTTACTTTTTCTTATTATTTTTTCTTTTAATAATTGTTATCATTTTCCTTATTTAACTTCAGGATGAATACAATTAACGTTACTTAACATTAATCATCTAATTAATATCTTTTTCTATTGGTTTACTATCCATTGATTTTTGCCTATTGGCCAGTTATTATGTGCTTAATGTTTTTAATATTGAATTAGCCCAAATGGCTAATTTTGGGCCTATAATTAGGCCCTTTATTAAGAATTAGAACAAGCAAGAAACAAGCTCTCTCCTCTCCTAATCTAATCATTCTTTGATCATTTTCTCTCTTAAACTTCTCCTTCCAAGATTTTCTTAATCAATTTCTTTGATCTTTTATTTGCTAAGTTAAAGCTCCATCATCTTCTTCATGATCGTGTCCGCAGTAAAGATCACCAGTTGTATCTTGAAATGAAATTCTCGAGCTTAATCTTGCATGAGGGTCGAAAATCATCTTAGGATAGTGCACTATATGCCTCCGATCTGTAAGTTTTTAGTTTAATCTAATATTAATTTTATAATAAATTTTAATTATTAGTTCAATTAGATCACAATTAGCTCTTATGGGAGATGAATTTCATTACGTATATTCCTAACATTCTAAGATGAATATCCCTTCCGATTATCATTTAATTACTAATAATACATCAAATATCTTAGAATAATATTTATTTCAGCATAATAATTTTTTCATTTCTCAAGTCTTATGCAGTTAGTTCTAGTAACTATAGTATTAGTTTTTAGAATTTTTGCATATTAGTTACTTAAATTTCTTTTTCTTGAAAAAACTTAAATTTTATTTTATAGGATAGAATATTAACCCTAAATTATATTCATCATTTTCTATCAATAAATGTATATATACAGTAAAAGATAATAAATCTTTACAAATAGATTAGTGATATGGAATCAATAAAAGATTTCAATATATTCTTTATACAGCTCTTATCTCTCTTAATCTTATTCTTTAGCTTTCTTTTTAGACACTTTTCTATGGCTTTTGAGGACTTACCTAGTCTTAAAGCTGATTGATTCAATGGAAAAAATTCTTAGATGGCAAGAACAGTTAGAAGCCTAGTTAATATCTCTTGGTTTGTTACGTGCTCTAAGAAAATTGCTTCTTTTCAAATTATCCTTCTCTATCTCAAATTCTAAATCTCTTGAAGAAATAGACCATCATTATAGGTTTAGAATACTTAGTTATCTATTAAATGAATTATATGAAATATATAAGAATATAAAATCTCTAAAGAACTTTGACAAGCTTTAGAAGAAATCTATATCTGAGATAATGAGAGAGCTATGAGGTTCACCATTTCAAACTTCCATAATTTTAAAATGATGGACAACATGTATAATGATCAGATTCACTAGTTTCAAAATTCAGTCCAAAAAATCCATAGAGGTGGATCTGCTCTTGATGAAGCCTGCAAAGTATCATGCTTGATGGACAAACTTCCATCCTCTTGATCTCAATTTGCCCATGACCTAAAAAAATCCCAACCTTCTCTCACTCTTAGGGGCATTTGGTATAGAAAGATCCATCCAAAGTCAAGAATGATGTAGATAGAGATGATGAGATCACAGCATTTAGTTGCACCATAATGATCATATATGATAATAATTTTGAATCACCTATATTTCTTAAATCACCTTCAATCTAGTGATGGAATACCCATCCTCAAGGTCGAGAATCCAAGATCACCCCTAGGTAGTGATTTTAGATTGAAATATAAGGACAAAAATATCTCTCAGTCTCGCAAAATATATTTGGTATATCAATATATTATTAATATATTGTATCAATATTACATATATGATATTATGTATTATATTTATGATATATATTATACTATAATATATTATTAATCATATTATGATTTAATTATAATTTAAATTAGAGTAAAAATCTTATTATACTTTATATTTATATCATAAAATATTTAATATATTACTTCTATTTATCTTATTTTTTAATCAAAGTAATATTTTATTAATAAATATATTTTTATAGAATATATTATAGGTAGTTTGATATTATATAATCAGTAATCTTGAATTCTCATAAAATACTAAATAAGTTACTTTTGGATATTCGAGCATCTTTAATCAACAGATCATAGCCTATCAAATACAGTGATCTTAAATTACTATGGTAATCCCATTTGGGTTACCAAACATTACCTTACATCTATTCTTTAATCCATCGAGATAGAGGATCAATTCAAACTTAGAAAATTTAAAAGCTCAGAAAACCAGCTTAAAACTAAGGTTAGTATTACTAAATCTTAAAACCCAAGTTGAAATCCTAAGGGTCAAAACTATAGAGGTCACAATCCAAATTTTAAGCCAAAGGTAAGAACTTTAAAGAAAGGATAAATCCAAGTACCAAAATCAAAAGCCTAGACCCTACAATCAAATCCAAAGATCTAAGGAATAAGATGGTGAGAGGTTCTACTTTGTCTATGATTGAGATAATCATCTCATATCTCAATGTTTATATAGAGAAAAGCAGAATGTTGTCTTCGAAAAGAAGAATGCAAAGAATCAAAACCAACCTAGACTTCAGGTTAACATGATCGAAGGAAAACCATCTTCTTTAGGCCAATATCTTTTACTCCCTCTATCAGTTTAATCTATTTAGATTTAGAATAGTAGTTAGATACCAGAGCCAACATCTATGTCTGCACTAATAGGTCTTGGTTTTCTCATATCAAAGATCAAATGGAGAAAGTGTGACCATCAATGATGGGATAGCTGTCAAAGTACTTCAGGAAAGACATTAATTCTTCGAAATGTGCAGCATATATCCACCATAAGAAGCAACTTATTAAGTGATTCTCTACTTCTTTAATTAGATTTTAAAGTTGTCTTAGACTCCAATAAAGCTGTAATTTCTCAAGGAGATGTGTTTATTAGAAACGGCTTTGTATCTAGGGGATTGTTCAAATTGAATATAATTTCTTCTTTCAAAATTAATGAAAGTTTCGTTAATTCTTCTCAATCTCTTGTATTAAATTCAAAATCTTGTGAAACTTGGCATGAAAGATTGGATTATATCAATTTTAGATCAATCAAGAAATATATAATCTTAATCTGATTCTAAAATTTAATATCCAACATAATTCTATGTGTGAAGTTTGTGTTCAATCTAAATAACATAGAAACCTTTCAAGTTTATGGTTTTAAAAATACTCAAATTCTTGAACTTATTCATAGTGATGTCAATGATTCCAATAAAAGACCAACCCATGAAGGTAGTCATTATTTGTAACTTTATTAATGACTTCTCTAAGTTATGCTATACCTATCTTTTAAAGACTAAGGATGAAGTCTTTAATAAGCTTAAAGTTTACAAAGTAGAAATTGAAAACGAACTTGAAAAAATGATTAAAATCTTAAGATCTGATTGGGAGGTAAATATACTTCAAATGAATTAGCCCTATTCTATAAGAAAATGAAATAATTCATGAAGTTACTGCTCGCTATTCCCCTTAATCTAATAATGTGACTGAGTAAAAAAGTCGAACCCAACTGGACATGATCAATGCCATAATTATAAGTTTTGGTGCACTTTAGAACTTGTAGGAAGAGACTCTTTATCAGTCTACTATATCTTTAATAGGATTCTACCTAAGGATAAAGAAAAGACACCCTATGAACTTTGAAAAGGATATCCACCTAGGCTTAGTTACTTTCAAACCAAAGAGGGTTAAGATAAGACCTAAAACTGTTAATGTTGTTTTTGTTGGCTACTCTCTAGATAGTAACATATATAAATTCTTTGTTGTTAATTCTAAAATTTCTATAATATCAAACAATATCATCATTGAATCGAGAGATACAATATTTTCAAAATATCTTTTTTTTTAAGTTGAATTTCTAGATCAACTATTGATCATCCATCCTCTTCAGGTTTACCATTGTCATCATCTTTCCTACTCTAGTAGAATTAACTCTTGAACTCTGAGTTTAGGAGAAGCAAAAGAGAAAGAGTTAAAAAATACTTTGGTGAAGATTTTTTTATTTTCTTGATAGAAGATACTCCTACTTCTTACCAAGAAGCTATGAACTCTCCTAATGCTCCATTCTGGAAGGAGGCAATGAACAATAAAATTAAATCCATTATTGCAAAGAACACTTGGATTCTCACTAATATACCTCCTGAAAATAAATCTTTAGGATGCAAGTAGGTGTTCAAAAAAAAATGAGGACTAAGGTACAATATTAGAGAAATTCAAAGCAAGATTTGTTGCTAAAAATTTTGAGTAAAAAGCTGGTATTGATTTCTTTGATACCTATTTGTCTATAGCCCATATTATTACTATTTGAGTCATATTTGTTTTAGCTTTCATCCATAAACTTATTATTTATCAAATGAATGTCAAGACTACTTCTTGCATGGAGATTTTAAGGAAGAGATTTATATGCAATAGCTTGAGGGTTTTCCTACACCGGTCAGGAGTATAAGATCTACAGACTTGTTCAATCCCACTATGGGTTGAAGCAAGCTCCTAAATAATGGTAAGAAAAATTTGATTAAGTAGTCTTTTCTATGGATTTAATTAATGAATCAGATAATTATCTTTATCATAACAAATTGATGATCATTCATTCTTTTTACCTTTATGTTGATAATATTTTGAGTCTTGATCCTGATCTGGACTTAATCACTGACATCAAAAATTTTCTATCATATCATTTTGATGTGAAAGACTTAGGTGGAGCTAATCTAATTCTTGGTATGAAGATTATTCATACTTCTAATTTAATATGTTTATCCCAATCTCACTATGCTCAAATAGTTAATAATAAATTCGAATATTCTGATTACTCTTCTATATCTACTCTTTATGATACATCCATCTATCTTTTGAAGAACACAAAAAAATCTATGAACCAAGAGAGGTATACTCAGATCATTAGTTCTTTAATATATTTGTTTAATCGGACTAGACCTGATATTGCTTATGTCATTTCTAGACTCAGTATATATACTAATAACTCTAGTATAGTTCATTAGACAGCTTTAAAGAGAATATTCTAATATCTTAAAGGTACAATAGATTATTTTCTATATTTTGAGGGTTATCTAGATATACTTGAGGGTTATAGTGATTCTAATTAGATTTCTAATACACTAGATATCAAATCAACCTTTGCCATATTTTCTTCTTAGATGGAGTGCTATTCTTGGCAATCTTCCAAATAAATCATTTAGTTAGAAGTACTATAGAGGCAAAACTTGTCGCCCCTGATTCTACCTATTCTGAAGTTAAATGGCTAAAAGAACTTTTATTAGATATTTCTTTAATATCTTCTTCTATTCCTTCTATATCTATTTACTATGGTTCAAGAGCTCCAATAGATTTTGGTAAAAAGAAGCTCATAAATACTAAAATAAACTGATATATTAAATTAAGACAAAAGTCGGTAAAAAGAAGAGAAAAATTTCAAATTATTTCTTTGAATAATATTACAACTAATTTTAATCTTTCAGGATGCCTTACAAAAGACTTAAATTGGACTAAAGTCCTAGAGTCATCGAGAAGAATGGGGCTTAGCCTATAAAAGATCTTTCAACAATGAAAACCCAACCTCTATGATAGAAGATCTCTTGAAGAAAATTCAATATGATAATAACAAGCTGATTGGCTGGTCAAAAAATATATGTAGTTTATCTGTATAGGAGTTATGGACTTCAACCAATTCCTATGATGATTAGTACTCCTATGTAGTGATTATGAAGTGTTTATCTCTAAATGAGACCTAAGAGATATTCCTTAAGATATAATACTACACATCTCTATAAGAGCTCATCTATGTAAGTATATCCATATTTGACCATGGCTAGAGACATAGACAATCTCTAAAAACTCTCATAAAATAATCAAGATATCTGTATATAGCCATTAATGTACAAACTTGCGATATGAGCTTCCATATCATGTATGTAATAGTAAAAATCTGAGTCAAAGGAACATAGTTTAAGATTGAGTTCACTTCATTTCCTTCAAATTGATATTATTAATATTAGATAAAGTCAAATCATGAAAGATACTTCACCTATTACATAGTATATATACCTAGCAAAAAATTATTTCATATTTTTTATTTTAATTATTTTAAGAATTTTGAGTTTTGAGGGAGATTGTTGGTATTTTGGAGAAATTGAAAACTCAAAATTTCCTCCAACCAATCCCAATCAAAATCCAACTCTTAGTTTTGTTTAGTCCCATATTGGAAAGGAAAAAAGTTGAGAAGAGGTTTATATTGAAAACCTTTCTCTTGGATTTTGTAAAGTTCTGAGCTAACCATACCCACGTAATTTGTGGCACAGTGGGGCCTACATTTTTTTCCATTATTTATTTTTCTTTAATGACTATTACTATTTTTTTCTTATTTAACTTTAGGATAAATATGATTAATGTTACTTAACATTAATAGCTCAATTATTACCTTTTTTTCTGTTGGTCTACTATCCATTAGTTTTTGCCCGTTGGCTGGTTATTACATGCTTAATATTTTTTAATATTGGATTAGCCCAAACAGCTAGTTTTTGGGCCTATAAATTGGCCTCTTTGTAAGGAATTGGGACAAGCAAGAAACAAGCTCTCTTCTCTCCTAATCTAATCCATTCTTTGATCCTTTTCTTCTCTCTTAAACCTTCTCCTTCTAAGATTTTTTTAATCCATTTCTTTGGTCTTTCATCTACTATGTTGAAGCTCTATCATTCTCTTTATGCTCGTTTCCGTCATCAATTATATCTTTGGATGGAGTTCTTGAGCTTAATCTTGCACAAGGGTCAGGAATCATCTTAAGACAGTACACTATATGTTTCAATCTATAAGTTTTAGTTTGATTTAATATTAATTAATAATAGATTTTGATTATTTGTTCAATTGAATCATAATCGGCTATTGTGGGAAACAATTTATTATGTATTCCTAACAATATATACTCTAATGATAATCATATATTTCTCTACATGAGCATGGTCTGTATCATAGAATACAATGCAATGCTTAATAGTCGCCATCAAAAGATGGGCGACTATCAAATAAAATAGATTTATGTGCTATACGTAATGCATCGGTACTATTGATGATCATCTATCTCTTGATGGCAGCTATTAAGCATCACACAATACTCTATGGTACAAACTACACACTGCAAAAGATCCTGAGTCTTCTCTACATATGTCGACAAGTCATATCTTCAAGGGCCTGTTAGTGCACTGGAAAAGTTTTATGGGACCATATAATGCTGACTTGTCAACTCGGCAATCAACCAT
>KE504810.1:476622-489771 GCA_000441515.1 Elaeis oleifera | reverse complement strand
GGCAGATGGCACAAACAGGTTGCAACACACTCCTGCCTAACTCTCACCTTGAGAAAAGAAGATAACATGGTGGAAGTAAGATCTTTATGGGAATAATCTTCAGGCTTATTCAATTGCCTTTGTGCATCTGGGCCATGCTAGGGAACAAAAGCCATGCTCCTCTTTATTCTACTTGAAGAGGACATTAATCTTATCTCTTCTCCTTCCATCATATGAGATAAATCTTTATAGTATGAGACGATACAGAGAGTACACAGAACTCATCAATGATGAGGTAGATCAATGATAAAGGAATAAGAAACAAAAATATTATCACCATAGCTAGTAAATCATCCATAAATTGGTTCCTACAATCATACCAAACCATGTAAAGTCCTTGATAGAAGAGAATATATCTGATGTGGAAAAAGAGGACATACATATTCTCATACTAGCAGATATTTACCAACACCCTTTATGAGCATACATATCCATTTTGCAATGCCCTTTAGCTACTATATATAAGTAGTACTCCATCAACCAGAACAACCATGCCATTGAGTTAAAAGATATTGGTGAGGACATGGAGTCTGCTCGCAAGCGAAAAGGGCTCAAAGGGAAGTTGACAATGCCCTTCTATCGAGCACCGAAGCCTTCAATGCAATTTGTGAGTAATGTTAAGGCCCCTGCACCTCCTGCTGCTTCCCCTGGATTGGGTGGTTATGTCGACAGGGCCAATGGTGGAGACTCCATTAGCGAAGTGGACAAGAGGGCAGCAAGTTATATTTCCTATGTTCTGGAGCGATTTAGGCTCGAACAAGGCATCGATGACCGAAGGAAATATGAGCAGGTGCAATAAGGAAAGCTGAAGTAGACTATGGCAAAGTCACCCTTCTTGTCTGTAGATTACCTTAACAGCTCTACCTATGGAGTTCCACTAAGGTTGTATGATAGTTTTATAAATGATAAGAGTAAAGAATAGTTATGTTTCCATTTGGTATATATGCATGTGTTGGTAGTGTTGCGTTTTAAGTTAGGTTGAAGAATGTGTAGTGCATGAAGGCTATCTTTGTTCCTTATCCTCTGGCTTTGGTGGGGCAAGGGGGGCTGGTGAGCTCCACCAACTTAGTCAGATCATCCATTGCCTTCCGACTCTTCACCATCGCTATGAGAAGCCACAAAAATGGATTTTTAAATACTTTATTTACATGGCAAGAAGAGATTTTTCATCTTTGGAACCAATCTGTTGATTTGACATTAAAAATAATATCTAGGAGATAATTGAAATTTTTAAAATTTTTAGAGTCAAAATCTCTATCAGATAAAGTTGGAAGGCATTTTATTGTATTTCCCTAAAATGAAACAAGCCACACTAGGAGTAATTGGATTCTAAAGGGAGATCATTTGAGAAATCTATCATACGGTTGCATGGAATGAATGGTCACAAGCCTAGACTAGTTGATCATTGACACTAACAAGTAGTAAGTAATAATGGGGTGATGTTCTTCCGGTTGTGTTGTTTAGATAACTATCAACTACAATAAGCTAGAAATGCTTCACTAACATAATATATATCAGAATCCAGAACTTTCTAATGAAGTGTTCTGGATCCAAGTTGCACATATTTTAGATAAAGTTTTACTATATTTCAAGAAAATAACACATAACACTTTGATGGCCTTCTTGAAGAATACTAATCTCAATGATATTCCATAGTAGGCCTAAAATATAATTGTTCTCTTCCTTCTTTTTTTTTTTTAATTATCATATTTTGATTTTCTTTATTTTTTAATTTCTTCTTCTTTTCCATACTTGTTTTATACCTAAGATAGGAGAAAACCGGCCTAACATTGGTTACACATCTCTTACATTGATTGCAATCTTTGCAAAGGTGAAAAAGCAAGGAAAGTTCAGTATTTAAACTTTAAGGCTTGTCTATAGAAATATTTACAAGAGATCTAGGTTCTAATAATGTTGTCCTGCTATTATGCCGGCCAACTAAAGTTATGACTGTTGGATACAATAACAAAAATAAATTACCATACTTTTGATGAAATTTTGACCAAATTTCTAAATAAAATAAAGATAATTTGTACTAGATAATTTCAGCTATTTTGATTAAGGAAAGAGAGGACATAGGAGGAAAAAAATAACCTTTGACAAAAAAAAAAAAAAAAATCATGCTACTTCGAGGATCTCCCCCGATCATCCAAATTCTAAGTAAAAAGTGAGAGGAAAGATTTGGCATTATGCCAGCTAAATGAAAGTAAAATTAGAGAATCCTTTGTTCTAATAAAAAAAAGTCTCTTCTACATTTTTTATTACTTTTGTAATTTCATTTTATAAATAAATATAACAATTTTCATCATCATTTGCCTAAACAGTATTATTAATTGAATAAATACTTCTACATATTTTGAGTTCTTCATATAAAATTCATATGCCTTACCATATAAAACAGTATGATATCAAGTAACAACCATACCATATGGATAACATCATGGCCATTTTGAACTTGTGACAGAAAGTGTAATTGTTACATAACATCCAGCAAGTAACCTGCATGATGTGTGGGTATGTTTTCTTCGCCTCTTTTTTCAATTGTTCTTGGAATATAATGTGAAAAATAATAATTGATAAATATAGCATTCTAACACGGAAATTTTTTGAAATTTTAGTCTATAAATTAATGGTTTAATTTGATAAAATAGTTGCAAAATTAACAGAATCTTTATTGATTCAAAATTAAAGATCATCAAACTCGATATAGATCACTTTGACTACTACAATTATTCTAAATGATCATCAGATTTGATGTGAACTATTACCATTATACTTATTCAAAAAGATCACCGGACTTGATATGGATCATTTTGATCACTACGGATATATAGAAAATTATTAGACTCGATATGGATCATTGCCACTATGGATATTCAGAAAGATTACCAAACTCGATACAAATCATTTTGGCTGCTATAAATATTCAAAAGAAACATCATACTCAATATATGTGGAGTATTTTAGCCACTACGAAGACTCAATATAGATCACTTTGGCCACTAGAGTAAAGTTAGATAAGATCCAAGAGCAAAATCCACTATATCAAAATGCTAAATTATATATCTAACTTCAGTAGATGATAATTTGATCATACGATGTTCAATTGAGATGATTTTTTTTGAAAATTAAATATCTTTTCGAGATCTACAATTTTAGGCCACCCTCTTAGGAGGTTAAATTAGATCAAATTTTCATCATTTGAGCTTCAAAATGGACTAGTCAAATAGAGAATCTTCTTTTCCATAAAAGATTTTGTTCGAAAATTATCTTCCAATCTATGAAGAATTGATAAAGTAATAAAAGATAAATTAATGTAAAAATCAAGATATATCTCTAGTAGAATTTTAATATTTTTTAATAATTTTTTATATTTATCATATCTTTTTAGAAATATAGTTCTATTTAAACTAGGCAGAGGAGTTCAACCCAAATCATTCAAGAATGGATGTCCTTCTAAAAAATTAAAAAAAAAATTATCTAAATTATACAAAGACGGATCTTACTATGATAAATAGGAGCTATCGACCTCAATTTTTGTATGGATAATTAATTAACGAAAAAAAAAGATTTAAATCCTACTTTCTAGTTTTTTTATTTTCTTTTAAATTTTTTTTTAAAAGATTCGAGTTGAGCGTATCGAAGAATTTTTTTTTTTCTCTCCAATCAGATCATGCAGTGGCAAATTTATGTTCATTTATGGTATAATTTTTCTCTATAATTAAATATATTATTATATTATAGTTCGAACTATTGAACATATTTGTATATAAATATTATTCAATGCTTAAAAAGGAAATAAGTGAAATTCTAAACGGTCATTAAATCAAATGCCAGATGTGCATAGCATAAAAAATACTGGGAATGAAATTATTTTAAATATATACCAAATAAAAATCTTCCAACAAACAAAGGGACAAATAGAAAAAAAAAATAGATACAATTTGTCAGGAATAAATTCAATGTAAGAAAAATTTAATCCAATAAACTCAAGACTCCAAGTTGGAGGGTATAACTCAAAACTTCGTATCAATCAATCATTAACGATCAATAATTTTTCCACTGCACAAAATTTTTAGCTTGATATAATAACAAACTCTGGCCAAGCAGAAACTTCTGTTGTTAATATATTTAATAAAAAAATAGCAAAAGCAAAATTTTCATTTTAACGTATATAACAAATAGATCAAGAGCAGTTAAAAAAACGACACGTGGCGCTCCTCTGAAAGACCACAACCCACACGAGCGCCGTCCCCAGTCGACCCGTTCCGCCGCCTCTCCTCCTCGCCTGACGCCTCCCTCTGAAGACGAAGCAGAGAAAAAATAATGGTAGCAGCTCTCGCTTTTCTCTCCCGGACAGCCCTCCCCTCCTCCTCCCGCCTCCTCCCCCTCCTTCGCTCCCTCTCCTCCGAGGCCTCCGCCGCCGCCGCGGCGCCGCCTCCGCCGACGTCGGCGGACCGCGTGAAGTGGGACTACCGGGGACAGCGGCAGGTCATCCCTCTGGGGCAGTGGGTGCCCAAGATCGCTGTCGACGCCTACGTCGCCCCCAACGTCGTCCTGGCCGGCCAGGTCACCGTCTACGACGGCGCCTCCGTCTGGAACGGATCCGTCCTCCGTGGCGACCTCAACAAGATCACCGTCGGCTTCTGCTCCAACGTCCAGGAGCGGTGCGTCCTTCACGCCGCTTGGTCCTCCCCCACAGGTCTCCCCCTCCATCCCCCGATCGATCCCCTTCTCGTTTTGATCTGAACTTGTTGATTGATCTTAACTTGATCTGAAGACGTAAATGGAAATGGTAAACGTTTAGATGCTTCGTTAGGTCGGAGATAGGGTTAGGGATTGGTGTTTCGGTGTGATCTTTTTTTCTTCTCTCCTACAATGTAAGAAAGCCTACCAAATAGGGGAGGGATTCGCCGCTGGCGGTGAAATGACCGCCTTGAGGCCTTTATAAGGGCTTTGTGAACAATTCACTTGAATGAATTGGCTGAAGGTTTAATTGGTCGCAAGAATAGTAGCTTTTTTATGCCGAGATGTCGTTTGGAGTGTGGATCACAAGTAAACTAGTAGTTTGTTCACTAGGCTGCCAAGGATGACATCAACTTTCATACTTTAGAGAATTGTCTTCAACTTAGATAGCAAAAAGCTCTACTGTTTCCACCCCAGAGGGGTGGAAAGCAGATAATTCTATTTTCTGATGTGGTGTGAGAAGCACATTTTGGATAACTTTTGAGCTGAATGATCTATAAAAAAGAATATATACAGAAGGAATTGTCATCAATATTTAAATACTTTAATGAGGTACTTTGCTGAAGTTTGATGCATAACAGACTCAGTTAAATTATCTAAGCTGGCATATATTGATGGTTTGCTGAAAAGATAGGAGAAAGAAATGTGTGACTTGGGACTATCACCAGACAAGGCTTCAGTTGGATTCATGCATTGAAGAAGTTCTTGCTCACCTTGAAATGGGATCGAAGAGCAACTTAGAAATCCTAGGGGCAGACTTGCAGTAGTTAGAGAAGAACGATTCCATTTACCAAAGAACTAGAATGGACTAACTTTCTATGCTTAAATGCTTGGTGATTTTGGCCATTCAAGCCTCTCCATGGGCATTTTCTTCAAATACACAAGCATGAGCAATTTGTCATGTAGTAACGATATGCTCTTGGCACATGGTGTATAGAAGCAGTAGAGCAGAGGACACACGCTTTCAAGGAAATGGAGAGGAATAGTAAACTTACCTCCATGTTATTATAGGAATTTGGAATATTTTAGAGTATTCTACATACTCTAGGAAGTAGTGGAACTCTGAAGGAGACCCTCGTATCGCTTGTTTCAAGAGCTAGAACTTGACAAATGCTGCCACCACTTTTTCAAAGCGAACCATTTGCTACTAACCTGGATTAGTTCCTCTAAAAATTCACCTACGTATAGTGTGGGCCACTGACCATATTGAGGACTGGTTGTTAAGCCTCACTACTGTCATTAGATAGGATAGATATTAAATATTTGATATGTTGCAAGACTCTAAGAGAGGGGAAAAACACGCACAAAACTAAAATGCCACAAAGTGAAATCTAACCATCAAAATTTGTGTAGCCTTCAAGCAAAATACTCTTATTTAGCTCTTTATCTTGAGATCGACATGAACCAGCTTAGGCTAATTTATTGTCAACATTAACCTCTTTTTCACATTCTCTGGAAGGGTGATCGTTAAGTAAATATACCCCATGATTCTTCTATCATTTTTCTTTTCTTTTTTTTTGTTCTTGAAATGCTTCGAACATTAGCCCTTATATCTAAGTGTGTCTGCCTTCTTGCTGAAGCTTTACCATTCATTGTAATTGAGATCTAATGAGTGAGCTCTTAATTCTAACATGTTTGTTTTCATATGTGATCCTGTGCCTCTTTGTTCCCCTTTAGAAGAATCTTTCAGGCATTATCTTGTGCTCAAGTTAGTTACACTTCCTTAACATAGTGTCCATGTTATTAAAGCTCTTGAATGCATCCCGCGATTTGAAGTTCCCTGGATCGATTTCATTGTTCTCCTTTTCCAACACGTGCTATCCTCATTGTCATCCAACCTCACAATAGAGATAAATGCATACAAAGGGTACAGCTAGAATAGGCAAGACTCTTTTTTTTCGATGATTATCAAGGAGGGATCAGATCAGCATTTCTGAATGGTTGGTTAGAGTTGCATTTGCTTTTTCAAAGTCCTTTTGGTTCTCTTCTTTATCACCTCTTTTAAATTGGAGCTCTAGTTTCTTCTTCTAGGGAATCCAATAATTAGGATTTACTATTTTGGGTGGTCTGCAGTAGCTCTAAATGAAGATACCATATTGTGTTCACTTGTCTGCACCTCTTGTGAGAACCTAACCTTTTGATCGGATAAAACAAAGATAGGTCTTGTAGACCATTGCATGACCCAGCTAGATCTTGGCTGGGCAAATGTGGTGGTGACACCACCCAATAGAAGAAAAAATAGAAAGAGAAAAGGGAGAGCAAGCACCATCTTTTGGCCGGAAGAGGAAAGTGGTGCACAAAAACATCGAAGCCTTGCCCCTCCCTTTCCTTTTTCGTTGTTTTCCACCACGGCGAATGACTTTTCCTCTCTAAATTGGGAAGGAAGCTGAGGAGGTCATGAGTCAACCAGCCTCCACCTTATGTCTTCCCTTCTCCCATGATCACGACCTAGTCATCCTCTACTATCTCTCCTCCACAACCTCCTCCATCTCTCCTCCACCTCCTCCAATTCCCCCAATCTTTGATCAACATCAACTTTATTTACGAGCATAAATCCTCCCCTTTGAGCTAGGTAACAACCAATTCTCCTTCCCCTAGCTCTCTCTTTTGTCTACTCTCTAGCGACTCATGATTGTAGTGCTCCTGCCGAATCCAACCACATGGTAGTGTTGAATCACGAGCATGGTCCCAAGCTGACCCTCAGCCTGTTTCGAACTAAGGCACCTCCTTCTTCCACCTTGTGATCGTGTCCTCTTATTTTCTCTCCATCACTCACATGCCCGACACCCTCCCAGCCCTCTGATCAATGGCTGCTACCAGTCCCATGAGGCCTCCTCATGCGTCCCCCTAGCTTGCTAGAAGGAAGAGAGAGAGAGAGAGAGAAAGAAAAGAATAAAAGATCCCATCCTTTGGTTGAATCTTTCTCTTTCAACCTGATCTGTAGATCTCATTTGAGAGTCATATTCTTCTCGGCATACCACCAGATGGGACACGATAGAGGGTCCTAGACCGACGTTGCAGTGACCAATCAGACAGCTCTTTCCTACCTCTTTCCCCCAATTTGGATATGAAATTAGATCAAGTCCATTTCAGTTCTCTAAAGATTCTTAATTTGTATTTAGATTTTAAATATTTAAGCATGAATTTGTATATCTTCTTAAATGATTTCAGATAGGTGTAGCCGATTTGCCCATCTGAATCTAGTAATCTTTATGTGAATAAAGCTAAGTGACCCTGACATATACTTTACTAATTTTTGAATTACTAGTCCATTTTAATTTATATGAAGAATGAAAATATAAATTAAATTGACATTATTAGCTCTACTTTTCCTTAAAAATTTACGATCGAGTATATGATTATGAAATGATTCATGTTTATGGTATTATCTCATGGATACTTATGTGTGAATGATTTCTAAATTATGAAAAAGTGCATTTTTCTATGGAGGTGATATACATATAGGGTCTAGTTATGAATTATGAATTTTTATGAAAAATATTTGATTTATTATAAATGGTTCATGATAGTTTATTATTAAAACAACCTATGGATTACAAACTCTATAAAGCCATTTAGTATTTTATTCATATACCATTTAAGAAAATGTAATATAAGACATTAATTTAATAAATAAGATTACAGGCTTTTAGATAACTTTGTATGGCCCTCGTCAGTGGGTATAATAGTTGGCATACATCCCTCACCAGCAAGTATAATAGTTGGTATACAACCCTTGTCAGTGAATATAATAGTTAGCATATGGCTCTCGCCAATGGTAAATAGTTGGCATATGGCCCGCCAGTGATGTCATAGTTGGCAAACTGTGATATCTAGTCGATTACAGCCCTGTCATGGATATAAGGTGATGTTTGCATTTAGTCTGAAGGTTTTGTTTTATACTATGAGGTAGCTATTTATGAAATTTGCATGATTTGTGCATATACAATAGCATGATTGGTTTTATAGCTTGTTTTATTATGCTGTGTTTATGAAATTCTCTAATTACATAGCTAAATGGTTTAATGAATTAGAAATATATTTAAGTTACATATTTGAGACTGTATCTATAAATCTGCATGATTTATGCATACATAATCAGATTTTCATATAACGGATTGTTATCTTATTATATCTATGAAAATGCTTGATTTGTAATAAAAGTTAATTTCTAATGATATATTAAATCATGTAAAACTAATGCTTGATCCAATAAGGTAGTGCATAGTTACTTATTGAGCTATAAAGCTCATCCTTTCCTTTATTATTTTCAAATAAATAAGGTTGTTAGGAGTAGGGAGGGGTAAACCAAGTGGAGATCGAGGTAATAAGCTCCAAGTGTAGTAGTAGACTAATAATAAATTTAGTTATGACCATGAAATTATGGTTTATATAGCTTTGAGTATTTAAATGCTGGATTTAGATGCTCTATACCCGCACCCCTTTGTTTAATTAATGAAAATTTTTAGATCACTTTTATTATTGTACTTTATGAGATATTTTTGTTCTCTTTTAGGCTTCATGTTATTATGGGTGACACCCTACAGTAGCATGGCCATGTCATGTTCCAGATTTAGGGCATGACACTTAGGAAGAAGAAGGGGGCTCAATCACAAGATGGAATAAAGGTGGTGCCCTATTTGAATAGGGCCGAGGGTCAGCTGGGGACCATGTTTGCAATCCACCACCATCATGAGGTGGGATATGGTAAGAGCATAGCAACCATGGGCCTTTCAAAAGTAGACAAAAGAGAGAGAGCTAAGGGAAGGGAATTGGCCATTACCTAGCTCGAAGGGGAGGATTTATGCTCCTATCCAAGGTTGATGTTGATTGAAGGTTAGGGGACATGGAGACAAAGGAGAGATGGAGGAGGCCGTGGAGAAGAGATAGAAGAGGAGGATTGGGTCATCATCATGGGAGTCGGGAAGGGAAGAAATAAGGTGGAGGTCAGTTGACTCATGACCTCCTCAGCTTGCTTTCCAATTTGGAGAAAAAAATCAGCCTCCATGAGTGGAAAACAATGGAAAAAGGAAGGGAGGGGCAAGGCTCTGATGTTTTCGCACGCCGCTTTCTTCTTCTAGCCAAAAGATTGTGCTTACTTTTCTTCTTTTCTCTTTCTTTTTTTTTTGGGTGTGGCGTCACCACTATGTTTGCCTAACCAGGGTCTAGCTAAGGGATGCAATGGTCTACAAGATCTATCTTGATTTTATCCGGTCAAAGCTTTATAAGACCATGATTTCATGGTCATAACTAAATTTATTATGTTTGCTACTATGCTTGGAGCTTATCATCCCAACCTCCACTTGGTTTATCCCTCCCTGCTCCTAGCAATCTTATTTATCTAGTAAAGGATGTGCTTCACAGCTCAATAAGTAACCATATACTATATTATTAGATCAAGCATTAGTTGTACATGATTTATTAATGTGTCATTAGAATTAATTTTATTACAAATTAAGTATTTCGTAGACATAATAAGATAACAATCCATGACATGAAAATCCATTCATGTATGCATAAATCATGCAGATTCATACATACAGTTCCAAGCATATAACTTAACTATAGTCCTAATTCATCCTTGATTAAACCATTTAGCCATGTAATTAAAGCATTTCATAAACACTGCATAATAAATCAAGTCATAAACCAATCATGCTATTGTGTATGTGCAAATCATGCAAATTTCATAAATATTCATATAATAGCATAAAAAAATACTCTCAGACTAAATGCTAAAGTCACTTTATATCCATTATACCCATTGATGGGGCCGTATGCCACTGTTATACCACTGGTGGGGTTGTATGCCAACTATTACACCCAATCGCGAGGGTCGTATGCTAACCGTTATACCCGCTAGCGGGAGTCGTATATAACCATCAGAGAGCCTATAATCTTGTTTCTCAAATCAATTTTTTAAGTTATATTTCTTAAATCATACATGAATAAGATACTAAATTGCTTTGTAGAGTTCATAATCCATAGATAGTCTTTAATAACAATAAAGCCATCATGAAATTATTGATAGTAAATCAACTATTTTCATAAAATTCATAATTCATAACTAGACCTTATATATATCACCTTCAAAGAAAATATACTTTTCATAATGTTGAAATCATTCACACATAAGTATCCATATGACAATACTATAAACATGAATCATTTAATAATCATAAGCTTGATCCTAATTTTTAAAAAAATGCAGAGTTAACTATGTCAATTTATTTTATATTTTCATTCTTCAAATAAATTAAAGTTGACGAGTAATTCAAACATTAGTAAAAGTCGTGTCAGGATCACTTGTCTCGATTCATCCAAAGATTACTAGGTTCGGATGGACAAATTGGCTACACTCATCCAAAACTATTTAAGAAGATAAATAAATTCATACTCAACTATTTAAAATTTAAATACAAAATAAGAATCTCTAGGGGATTGAAATGGACTTGTTCTGTCTTCATAACCAAATTGGGGAAACAGGTTGGAAAGACCAATTCGAGCGTTTGCCACAACATCATCTAGGACCCTCTATCGGGGTCCATTTGGAAGTACATAGAGAAGAACAAGACTCAAATGAGATCTACAAATGAGGTTAGAGAGAGAAGGATTCAACCAGGGGATTTGATCTATTTTTCTTTTTTATTTTCTCTTTCACTCTCTCTTCCCTTTGGGCAAACTAGGGAGAAGTATAAGGAGGAGGCCTCATGAGGTTGGGAGCGACTGTGATCGGAGGCTTGGCAAGGGTGCTAGCCATGGGAGCGATGGAAAGAAGAATGGGGAGGCTTGGTCACAAGGCGAAATAAAGAGGTGCCCTATTTCAAAATAAGGCCGAGGGTTAGCTCAAAATCATGGTCGCGATCCACCACCATGTGGTAGGATCCAGCAAGAGCACCGCGACCACGGGCTGCTCAAGAGTAGACAAAAGAGAGAGAGAGCCATGAAAAGGAGAATTGGCTATTATCTGGCTCGAAAGGGAGGATTTGTGCTCCAAAACAAGGTTGATGTTGATCAGAGGTTGGGGAAATTGGAGAAGGTAGAGGAGAGATGGAGGAGAGATAGAAGAGGGCTGGGTCATGATCATGGGAGCTAGGGAAGAGAAGAATAAGGTGGAGGCCAGTTGACTCGCGACCTCCTCGGCTTGCTTTCCAATTTGGAGAGGAAAAATCACTCACCATGGTGGAAAACAACATAAAAAGGAAAGGGAGGGGCAAGGCTCCGATATTTTCACATGCCACTTTCCTCTTCCGGCCAAAGATTGTGCTCATTTCCCTTCCTTTTTTGGGGGGGTCTAGCTGGGTCATGCAATGGTCCATACAACCTATCTTGGTTTATCCGGTCGAAAGGTTGGGTTATCACACTTCCTATGTTTAAGGGTTGCTTCCTCCAAAAACATAGGTTATGGCAATGCATTACAGTCTTTAGATGGTAGTATCTCATCTTCCATTATTGTGCATAGAAGTTATACTTGCAGAGCCTATTTCTTGTCTATATCCTCATCCTTCATTAGTTGACTTCAATAAGCTAGAATGAGTGGCATCAACTATCTCGAAACAACAGATAATCTGAGGTTATTATCTCTGCTGTCTCCTAGAGACAGAATCTGAGGTGATTTATGAGATGATACTGCATCTCATAGCATCAAGCTAGCCTGAGCTCTTCTGCTTGAGACCTTTCGGAGCACTCACATAACCTCTCATCCTTTAGTGGAGAAGCTACCAGTGGCTTGAAGGTAACACAACTTTGCTTGGCTGTCACAAATAGCGAATCTTATCCTGGCCTTCCACTACAATATCACTGTTGGAGTCTCATCATGATCTTTTGGCAGTTCAAGGCAAAATTGGGATTTTGACTTACCTCATCAAGCACAAATCTCTCTGGTGACACATATGCTGTCTTCCCCTCAATTTAGATCAATACTTTGTCACCTTCCTTTTATCACTTTATGTTACCAGTATCACCAGCAACTTCCATGATGTGTGATGAGATCATGAGTCCTAATAAGAAAGCTTATAGTTCCTCAAGGACAATATAGTTAAATATTGTTCTTCTGCAAAAACTCAATCTGCATCATAATTGGGTCATGTTCTTCTTGTTACAAGATCCAGCTCAAATAAGATGCCAAATTTATTAGAAAAGTGCTGAATCCAAAAAAATGTTATTAACAAGCTTACAGAAAAAATGTCATCCAATAATCTGGAAGAAACCCTGCTAAGCATAACAATGGTTTGATGGATGATTCAAATTCTTGGCATTTGACTTCTCAAGAGGTGGAATTCCCTTTTATAGTTTTCAGGTACATCCTCTCACTTGCTCATTTTCTGTAGTTGCAGTAACCTCTTTTCTTTTCTTTCTCCTTCC
>KE504810.1:410424-439701 GCA_000441515.1 Elaeis oleifera | reverse complement strand
AAAATACCTCCTACACACACACACACACACACACACACGACCCATTCTATTCATTTTGAATAGCTAAACTATCAAAAATTGCATTATGGTGACCAATTGGAGCTAAAATAATGACTTATCCAAGTCAAGAGCTTTTAGCCATTAAGAGGCTCTCTGCAGAAGATTTGCAATTTCAAACTGAGCACAAATGTGTTTAATATTGACCCTTGATAATATAAGCTGCAAATATCACCTCATATCCACATAGGTGGCACATGAAAGTGCAATAACCAGAAAGAACAAAGCCAAGTGAAGAAAAATAGAAAATATACAGCAATAAATACAAGAGAATAAAGATTGTCGTTTGAGCCATTAATTTCACTGGAAATTTATGGTCATAGGTTTATTCTTCTACTCACCTCTTACCAACTAAGACAACAGTCAAATTCAACTTGCCTAAGGCATCCAAGAGGTTTGAGTACAAGTCCATATGAGTTGGGGACACAGCTAGTCATCCTTTTTTTCATTTTATTGTTTAGGCTTCGACAAATCCATTTGATGCAAAATTGAGCACGTTTTGAACCTACATGTGTCGTTGCCTTCAAAATTCGAGCACCTGGCTTGATGACGGGCTCGCACCCATTACCCCTAGCTGAGTCCATCCATATTTGATGAATGTGACCAGATCCATTGTTGTTGGGATTTGTTTCAAGTTGTTATTTTGAACTTGTTTAGTTGTTTGAAGATATCTTAGAATTTGTTTAGTTGTTATCTAGTTAGTTTCATAAATTTGTTAAGCTAATAGTCTATAAACAAGGATGCATTGTATTCATGAAAAGAAGAAGAAAAAAAGAAAAATTTCCTCTTAAATGTTTGCCTTCGCACTTTGCGTCGAATGGTGTGAGGCCGTATGGAAGTGATTCCTAAATTCCTTTCAACTATTCTGTTCACTTCATTCTTCCCTCAGCCGAGTTGCAACTACCACCCAACCCGATGCCGACCTACTGCTGTGCCATCCCGATCATAGCGCAACAACTTTTGCCATGCCAACTTCTCCGATTCTAATCAGTAACTCCGGAAATATTGAACCCTCCACCTTCAGATTTGACATCTAATGGAAAACGGAGGCTTGAACCTCACAAGAATTTAAGCAAACTCCATATTTGAGCAGAATTGACAATAATCCTTGCGAGCCTCAGTAAATTTCAGCCTTTTCAATTCTTTTCCCATTTAATTCTATTTCTCTGGTTCTTGCTATTAGTGTTTTTATAAGATTTCATTGTTAAGATTAACCTGCGTCAAATTCAGATTTCAATTTTGCATTTGTGCATTTAGGATTTGTATTGCACTAATTCTAATTTTAGATCTATCATCCCTAGGCTTTTACCTTGCATCAGGTTTGGTATCAGAGCCCAGTTTCAATTATGACAACTAGAGCGGGAACAAAGTTTAGATATGACACTCCTAAAGATCCCAAAGATCCATTTAGTAAAATTTTGTTAAAATTGAATGAATTATCTACCGATGTACAAGACATCAAAGATAGGGTCACCATTCTAGAAGCAACTCAGGAATGCAAAAATAAACTGACCTTAAATAACATAGCGTAAGGAATTGCCAATAGGGCCATAGGTCATAATGAAATAATTTTAGGGGACAACTTATGCGAACTCCTCTATGAAATAACCCACTCTTCCAAGAAAATTTAGGCCCTCGAGATGACATCATGAATAAGGTTAAATAGATGCACCTACTTTGATGGAAATTAGATCCCAAAATTTTATCGATTGGCTCGTTGACATGGACCAATTTTTTGATTGGTATGAAATGTTCAACGAATGCAAGTTCGATTCACGAAAAGGAATTAATCGATGCCGCCAAGCACTTTGGGATTGGCATCAAACGGCATTTAGAGCGAATTGGTCAAGAGCCCATCACCTTGTGGGCTGAAATGAAGACAAAACTAAGAGAAAAGTACTTTTTCCCAACTTATAAACAAAATCTGTTTGATCAACTTGCAATGCGAAATTGCACCACATAGGGCTGAGAACGTCGAGCAGGCTTTCCAACTTGCGCTGAAATACGAAAATTTTCCGAACACATGCTAGAAGGTCCACTTCGCAAATTGGGGAGTTGAATCCCAAGAAATGGTCTGATAGGGACATAAGAAATTTGGGCACCACACAAACTAAATCAAACACGGACTTTAAAGGGAAGGGGTAGCCTTTGATAAACAAGAAAATATACTGAGCAAATGCTACAAATGTCATCGAGTAGGACATTATGCTTACAAGTGTCCTAAATAGAACCTTGTAGTTCAACAAGACGTTGAGGATGCTGAAGACATAGAAGCAGTTGAACACACGGCAGTAGATGTCCCTAGTGACGAAGAGGCATTCGATCAGGTCGATCAAGTTGCACATATGCTATTAGGACGACCTTGGCTCTATGATCAGTCTGTCACGCACTATGGTCGACCAAACACGTATGTTTCATCCATCAGGATAAAAGGTTATTTTGAATCCTACCAAATCAATTTCACCAAAATCAGCACCCTGAGCTCCAACTAACCCGAGTTCAAGCTCATAAAAACGTTCAGAATCTGCCACGCCGTGTTGAAAGCACCAAATCATTGCAAATTTTAATAAAAAATTATAAAAATTGACACTGATGTTGTTTACACCTTAGGAGCTAGGGAGGTACCTATTTCCCTGATTTGACTGAGCCGCCTTTAGCTATTAAGAACCTACTCTCCAAATTTGATGACCTGACATCTGAAGAATTACCTGATGAACTCCCATCTCTTAGAGACGTACAACATGTGATTGACCTTATCCCTGATTTGTCCTTACCTAATTTACCACATTATAAGATGAATTTGAAGGAACATGGAGAGTTAAAGCGTCAAGTTGAGGATTTGATTAGAAAGAGTTTGTGAGAGAAAGCATAAGCCCTTGTGCAGTCCCGGCACTTCTCACTCCCAAAAAGGATGGTAGTTGGCACGTGTGCATTGACAGTCATGCAATTAACAAAATCACAATGAAGTATCAATTTCCCATTCCACGCTTAGATGACATGCTAGACATGATGTCCGGATCATCCATCTTCACAAAAATTGACCTTCGTAGCGATTACCATCAAATTCGGCTTAGGCTTGGAGATGAGTGGAAAACTGCTTTCAAAACAGAAGAGGAATTATACGAATGGCTAGTCATGCCTTTTGGCGTGACAAACGCCCCAAGCACCTTCATGAGGGTCATGAACTAGGTCTTTCAATCCTTCATTGAAAAATTCTTGGTTGTCTATTTCGACAACATTTTGACTTATAATCGTGCCAAAGAGTAACACATTGACCACATTAGGCAAGTTTTCAAAATTTCGAGAAAGAAAATTTTTCATCCATTTAAGAAATGCACTTTTACGCAACCCCAAATCATCTGTCTAGGATTCGTTGTGTCCGTAGATGGTATTTTGACAGACCCAGAAAAAGTGAGAGCCATTAAGGAATGGCCTAACCCAAGGATATCCACGAAATTAGGAGCTTTCATGGCCTAGCTACGTTTTATCATAGGTTGATTAAAGGATTTAGCACCAATGATAGTTCCAATAAAAATTGTTAATAAAAGGAGAATTCAAGTGGTCGAATCTGCGATCAAGGCTTTTAAAGACATAAAGAAAAGATGACAGAAGCACCAGTTTTAAAATTGCCTGATTTTGAAAAACTTTTGAAGTTTCATGCGATGCTTCGAATGAAGGAATAGGTGGAGTCTTAAGTCAAAAAATCATCCAGTAGCCTATTTAGTGAAATTGAATGAACTAGACCAAAATATTCCATCTATGATAAGAATGATATGCGGTAGTTCAGACATTAAATATTGGCAACATTACTTACTACCTAAAAGTTATTCATTTCTGATCATCAAGCTCTTAAGTACCTGAACTCATAGAAAAATTGAACCTTAGGCACATGAAGTGGGTCAAATTCCTTCAAGAATACACTTTCGTGTTAAAACAAAAGTGGGATAGAAACAGAGCCAGTGATGCCTTAAGTCAAGTTGTGGCCACCTTAAACGATATAGGCATTAGTGTAGTTGGATTTGAACATGTTAAGGACGAGTACTCTACTTGCCCAAATTTTAGTGAAACTCATTCTTCTATTTTAGAAGGCAAACCTACAAACGCAGATTATTTAATTCAGGATGGTTTTCTTTTTAAAGGCAGTCGATTGTGTATTCTGCAAGGGTCAATGTGGGATCTGATTATTTGGAAACTTCACTCTGAAGGGTTAGCGAGACATTTTGGGTGAGACAAAACTATCTCAATGGTTGAGGATCGTTTCTTTTGGATGAACCTGAGAAGGGACATAGCACATATTGTTGCCTGATGTGGGACATGCCAACAGGCAAAAAGGACCAAATGAACACCGATTTGTACACACCTCTTCCTGTGCCACATGCACCGTGGGAAGACCTTAGTATGAATTTTGTTTTGGGTCTCCCAAAGACTCTTAGGAAACACGACTCCATCCTTGTTGTCGACCGATTTTCAAAAATGGCTCATTTTATTTGTCGAAAAACTTTTGATGCTACACATATAACCAAAATTTTTGTGTTTAAAATTGTTAGGCTCCATGGTTTTCAAAAACGATAGTGACCGATAGAGACATTCAATTCATTAGCTATTTTGGAAAACTTTGAGGAAAATCATGGGCACAAAATTGCTTTTCTCATCTTCACACCACCCCCAACCAATGGGCAAACTGAAGTTGTAAATAGGAGTTTGGAGAATCTATTGAGATGTCTTGTCGGTGAACATATAAATACTTAGGACATTATCCTGCCACAAGCAGAATTTGCTTATAATAGTTCAGTAAATCAAACAACTAGGATGAGCCCATTTGAGATTGTGACAGGATATAATCCCAGAAAACCGATTGATTTTAGTAAAAGTTCCACTAGAACATAGAATTAGTGAGCATGCATCATCTTTCACACAACATATGCAAAATCTGCATCATAAAATTCGACGTAAGATAATTTTAAACAATAAAATTATAAAAGGACTACAGATGAACACCGACGTGAAAAGAATTTGGAGAGGGAGAAATGGTGATGGTGAGGATTAAACCGGAAAGGCTTCTACAAGAAGCCATTCAAAATTACATGCACGAAATATAGGTCCGTTTAAGGTCCTTAAAAGGATCGAGTCTAATGCTTATCTTTTAGATTTGCTATCTGACATGCAAATTAGCCCCATTTTTAATGTTAAGGACCTAATACTATATTACCCTGACATAGAAAACCTAGTTTCTTCTTTGCCACCTTGACCTCTTGTCCTTAGAACTTCCTTATAGAAGAAGAAAGATGACATTGAGGTGATTCTGGATGATCGGGTTGTATCAACCAGAGACAGCAGGGAATGAAGTTTTCTGGTGAAATGGTTGTATTGACCTGAAGAAAACGCAACTTGGATAACACAGACCGAGCTTGAGCAACTTAGTCTAAAGCTTCATGAGCAGTATATTTCGATTCATTCGTCGAAGCAGAATTTTCGAAGCCTGTGAGAGTTCATGCAAAATCGAGCACATTTCGAACCTACATGCATCATCGCCTTCGAAATTCGAATATCTGACTTGATGACGGGCTCGCACCCATTACCCCTGGTTAAGTCCGTCCTCATTCAATGAATGTGACCAGATCCATTAGTTGTTGGGATTTGTTTCAAGTTGTTATTTTGGATATTTTGTTAGAAATTTATTTCAAGTTGTTATTTTTGGATTTATTTAGTTGTTTTAAGATATCTTAGAATTTGTTTAGTTGTTATCTAGCTAGTTTCATAAATTTGTTAAGCTAATGGTTTATAAATAAGGGTGCATTGCATTCATGAAAAGGAGAAAGGAAAAAAATTCCCTCTTAAATGTTTGCCTTCGCACTTTGCGTCGAACGATGTGAGGCCGTATGGGAGTGATTCCCAAATTTATTTCGACTATTCTGTTCACTTCATTCTCCCCTCAGCCAAGTTGCAACTACCACCAATCCTGATGCCGACCTACCACCGCACCATCCCGATCATAGCTCAACAACTTTTGCCATGCTAACTTCTTCGATTCTGATCACCAACTCCAAAAACATTAAACCCTCCCACCTTCAGATCCGACATCTAATGGAAAAGCGGAGGCTTCAACCTCGCAGGAATTTAAACGAACTCCATATTTGAGCAAAATTGACAACAATCCTTGCAAAACTTAATAAATTTTCGGCCTTTCCAATTCTTTTCTCATTTAATTCTATTTCTCTAGTTCCTGCTATTAGTGTTTTTATAAGATTTCATTGTTAAGATTAACTTACATCGAATTCAGATTTCAATTTTGCATTTATGCATTTAGGATTTGTATTGCACTAGTTTTGATTTTAGATCTATCATCCCTAGACTTTTACCTTGCATCACCATCTTTTTGACATCATCTCCATCTATTTCACCTTGTACTGCACCTCTTGCCTACATCAATAGGTTGACAGTTTGAGACACCCTAAAAATTCATTTCCTATTTTAGCAACATTTTTATGGTATTTTTAAAAGAATAGTGTGGAATACTTAATCATCAAGTTTCTTTTATACTACTTTGATAAATGATATACTAGTCTTGAAGGTCCTATCCCTTTAGAACTCCAAAAATGACGATGGCAGCAAAAAGAAAACATTCTTAAAATAGGCAGATCATCACTAGATAGCAACAGCAGAAATTTCAGATGATATATGCAGCAGACTGTTTTTCATGAATGTGCAGACAGAGGCACTAAGAAACAAAAATCCTCAATAGCATTTTAGAAAAGTACCTTAAGGAAGAGACCAAGTTGCATCCTTCCTCCATGCCTCAAATGGTGGTCTTCTCTTAACTAACTCAGATGACAACATAAGCTCATGTGGTTGTAAAGATTTATGTAAAATTAAGATAAAAGAACAAAACAAATTTGCGGAATGCTTTTACCTTTCAAATAAATGACGCATGCAAAGGGGAAAGAATTACTAGCCAGTTGATCAATGTCCTTCAAAGATATCTCAGCAAATTCCTTTGGCTGCAAGAAGTAGTCCAGTGATCAGAAACAAGAAAGAAAATAAATTTATGGAAGTTGGAGGAGGAATCAGAGAAAAAGTTAATCAAACTGATACCTGAGAGTAATCAGGACCCAAATAACTGTTGCTTAGTGCTTCAACAATCTGAATAAAAAGAGATTAGTAAGCATGAAACTAGCTTTTGCTTTTCTGCTCAAATTTACAGCCAAACATGTAAAATGAAAATAATATTTTTAAAAAACAGCCAGTAGACTCACAGGAGTCAATCTCTCCTTCTCTTGCTCCCTAATGGTAGATGTCCATTTTCTGCTTAGAGAGGTCACATCATGATTAATTAAAAATCAGAACATTTTCGCTATGCTCAAACTGGAAACAATAAGATCTAACTGTTGGTACAGAATAAGACTTAAAGTAATCAATGATAATAGATCTCTCACTGTAGTAATTAGAATTAGAAAGGTCATACCATGACTATTGAAAATCTAAACCATTTCTATGTGCCCTAATTGGAAAATTAAATCTAATTGCCATTCATTGTATCTAGACTTTGGACCATCACTGAAACATTGAACCACACTTGCAGAAACAAATGAATAGATTGTACTTGACATGACTGCAAATACTGCAAAGTGGAAAGTGATACATAATAAATCTTTCGAAATGAATTAGTCATTATTTGCAGCATTTGAATCATATACATGTATAACATTAACAGCCTTTGATAGATTGATTGATAGACCATGAAACCACAAGGGCCTTTTGACATCCTATGGAAATGATCGCAATGGTTGTCAAAACTTTTATTTGGACTTTGCTTGCCCCCATAGTGGGCAAGAGAATACAACTCAGATAGCAACAAAAACCCTAAAAACAGTGGCTAACTCAAGACTGGGAAAAGAGCAAAAACCGAAGAGCAGGACACCACTGGATGCACATGGTTTACACCAAAGAGACTAAAAAGGAAATCCTAGAACCAAAAGGAAAATGTCTACTAGTAAGGTATCACTTCAGGTACATAAGCATATAAGAAGTACCAGAGCCCAGAAGGTGGACTGATTTAACTTGAATGGTCAATGCTGCAGCATGGTTGTACTGATGTTGAGCAAGGTAGGTCCCATTAAGCAACATTTGGATCCACAAGAACCTGGGAACCTACTCAAAAAATTGGCCATTCATCCATATATGGTGAACTAGATTATGTGTAAGAGCAACAGGCTTTGATTAGTGCTCAGAATGTAACACCAATGTGCATGACAAAAATGAGCAAGGTGATGGACCCCACATGAGGACCTTGTACATGCAAAACAACAAAAACTGACTGGTGTTTTCAGAAATCTAGGAAGACCTTCAACAACTGAGCAAGCCCCACGTAAGATCATCCACACACACACACACACAGAGACAATTAAAATTAATATAAAAGGAGGCTTAAAAGTGATAAGAGTGAGACTGCATTTTAAAGTCTTGACCGTACACCTAATCAGAGTTTAGAGGGGTCAGATTACAGCCGGTGAGGTTTGAATTTTCATGTGCAATGTCCTGCTTGTAAACACTATGTTACACATGATAACAACAGAGCAAGATACACATAAGGTCATCCACACACACACACACACACACACGAAAGTACTTAAAACTAATACATAAGGAGGCCTAAAAGTTATAAGACTGAAACTACATTTTAAAGTCCTGACTGTAGGCCAATCAGAGCTTAGAAGTGTCAGATTACAGTTAGTGGGAGGCTAAATTTTTCGTGTGCAATGCACTGCTTATGAACACTAAAACTGTCCAGCCAAACTTTCCAGACACCATGATCCTCAAAAAGGTAGAAATGATAGGATTCAAGAAGGCTCACTAAAGCAACAAAGAACAGGCAGAGCTATTTTCTAAATCCTCTAGATGCATCAAGTTCGACTGAGGCTGGTTGCAATCTGAACAGGCTGCAGAATTTCCAAGAGTAGGACATCGGAATTACATATAGAACGTTCAGTGGTGCCATCCAACCAACACAAAGTTTATCCACCCATAAAAAAAATAGAGACATACTATTAATAGTTAGCATGAGAAAAAGTGTCGGTCAGTATGAGTGGTATATATGTAACTTGCCAGTGCCTTGGTACCGGCCACAAACCAATGCTCTGCATGCTGCCATGCAAATGCATGCCAAGCACTGACATAGCAAAGTACACACCATGCCAATTGCCAAGTCAGCACAGCATAGCATTCACCATGGCAATACCATGCCAGCAGGGCACCACCACACTCTATTTTGATCCTCAATGATTAGCATTTTCTGAGAAGCATGCCAAGCCCAGGCATAGCAAATAATACCATGCCAATGCCCAGTAAGCAAGGCATAGCATTCACCATGCAATACAAGGCCAGCATGGCACCAGCTATATTTAATCATCAACAATTAGTGTCTTTGAGCAGTTTTACCAATACAAGTATCTACTTATTCTGATAGCAGTTTGTTGAACAAATTATTCTAACATTACCAATATGAAGAGGTAATAAACCCAAAGGCTTTAGGTAATCCAACAAAATTGCCTTTGGCTAGCTTGCAGTAGAATGTCAGAATCCAACAACAATCTGGCTGGCTTCCATCCACAAAGACATGAAATTCAGTCCATGATAATGAGGATTGAATCTTTATAGATAATATTGATAATCCCAAGATGATCCCAGTCTGAGAAGTCAAGCCGTGCAAGATTTGACAATTGATACCATGGAACTTTAGAAGCAAGTGTAACTGTGTAAGAAGGAACACTATTTTAGGGAATGAAACAACATATTCAGTTACATGACTTTGTACCAACCGAAGCCAGACACCAGATAAGGGTAGCAAACTTGCAATGCATGCTTACCAACCATAGACAGACTCACGCAAAAAATTTAAGAATATATGTATTGTAACATGCCAATCATTATGCACAGAAATCCACACATGAATACATGCCCAAGGTAGCTATAATCAAAAAAGCTATACCATATAAGTATAGAAATTTATTATAAAGAATGAACAATGGCCTGTCAAAACAAAGATTTGCCATAAAGAAATAGAAGGAAGCAAAATTAATGCTTTTCTACATAAAATCTAAGGTAAGATATTGTGCATTGTGAATTAAAAGGATGCGATCTAGGAAGAGTTTATAACATCACACAAATGCATAGCATGGAACCTCCATAGCTGAATCATTATATTAATATTAATATTTAACAGAGCAGCAGTAGATGTCATTTAGCAGTGGCGGCCAGTAGATAAAAAAGGAACCCCATTAAAGCAATAAAACACAACTAGCAATGTGATTCTTGATTTTTTTTTTTTTTTTTGTAGAGTAATATGATTCTTGAAAATTAGAATTATATCATGTACCACATCTTAGGACAACAGCTGGACAACAGAAACCCAAGATAATTAATGATACCTGTTTGTTAACACAAGTGCCTTGGAAAGGTTGCTGCGGAATTGAGTGACAACAAGTGACACCACCTAACAAGAGATTGAAAGAACTTTAGAATAGCACTGACAGCCATTTCTAGCCTGAGTTAATGATGGGTTTAGGATGCACCTGATTCATTGCAACGTATGCATAACCTTTAAGCAGGAATACTCTGCGGCTGGCAACAAGTTCTGGAACTTCTTCAAAAGGTACCTTCATACATAAAATTCAGATAAGGTATTATCAGAATCCTCGTAGTGCAAGAAATTACTGAAAACACAATGACATCAATGGGTTATATACCTTGAAGAAGATTGTTTCAGCTGCAAAATAAGAAACCAACATGTCAGATCATTTTGTAAAATAGAAGATTCTTTAAAAATTAAAATGGCTCAACCATTGAATCAGATAATTGGGCCACAGAAAAAAGGATTAAGCTTGATTGACCTTTAGGATGTTCTCCAAACTCCTACTCAAACTTTAGATCTGAAAGATACTAGGAATTGCCCTAAAGCACCCAGCCAATGATGTGATCCATGTTTCCTTCCTAATTTGGTTAAGGAACATAATCTATCCCAATTTGCCCTAAAAAAGAACAGAAGGATCTAAATGCAGGCATGATAAGCTGGGACTGACCTTGACATACACAAAGGGAAAAAAAAAGAAAATCTAGGAATATTCCTTAATAAGAAAACTTATGACCTTTAACTTAAGCAGTTAAGTTGGATGATATTGTTCCTGGGAAGCTGGGATGTTTTGTCTCGTGATGTATCAGGTGCCTATGATTTAAGGATGTAACTTTGGCCCTCATGGCTGTTTTCCTTTTTACAGTATTAAAAATAAAAACTTAAGCAGTTAAACCTTAACGACCAACTGAACTCTCTAAGCCTTGATCGACATCAAAGAGGGAGGGGGGCTGCAGATTGGACATTCATTACTACCACAGAATGAATAAATTATATATTTTTTGAAAGACCATGCACAATGCAGCATATGATTTCAGATAGCAATTATTAAATTTATCTATTTTCATACCTACTAGTTATAGAATACCACAAACTTAATGACTAATCGGGTCATACCATTTGAAGATTGAACGATGGAGCGTGCAACCTGGCCCAACTTATCCTTCACGGTCTATGCAAGAAAGAAAATACAAGAAGAAATAGTCATTTGACAAAAAGCAGCAAACAGCACATACGCATACTTACCTTTAAAAAACAAAGCATAATAATTCTGTCAGCTTCATGATATGAAATATACCTCAAACTCTGCATTACTGAGCGCTTTATATGGAAGCTGGAACTCAGCCATGAGCATCCTCTGCAAAGTAAGAATTAATCAGACCACAATTGAAAAAATGCGTCTTTAACTATGTTCTACTTCTCATTGGACAGAACAACCCACCTGGGATTCTGGGCTTTCAAGGCGGAAGCGATAGCGGAAAAGTGTGGTCTCCATGGAGAGAAACCACTTCCTTAAATCCTCCCTGAATTTTTATCAAATAAGAAAAAATCAGAACCATTTGAAACAATATCCCAAACCACTGAAGCAAACAGACAATAACAGGAAACATACGTTCTACAGTAAACAAGACGAAGCACAAAGTGCGAGATCATATCCTTATTCATCACCTCTGACGCATCTTGATGCCTCATATTTGCCCTCCATAGCTCACTGACCTGATCACTTACAAAATAATTTACATCCCTCGGATCCAACTAATATACATAAATGGCATTAACGAATTGCCGAATTCAGCTCAGGTGACATAGTAAATTACCAATTTTTCCATCTCTTCGGGTTTCTTCCCACGGGATAAACCATCTGAGATTCCTTTTAGGACTACAACAAAAGATTCGAGAAGTGATCAATTTCACGGCAAACCCTAGTGAACATGGAAGCATAAACTGATCTGGTACCCAAAACGAAAGAACAGACGATTGGATCTCCACACCAACAAAACCCTAGAAACCCTAATCGGAGAGGAAATGGGGAGAGAAGGAGGAGGTGGCAAGGTACCACGGAGGCGATCGATGGCGTAGAGCTCGAAATCTTCAAGCCGGACCTCGAGAGATGGGGCGGAGCGGTAGAGAGAGAGGCTCGGGGGGCCGTCGGCGGTGGGCTTCCTCTGAGATCGGACGATCTCCATGGTCTTCGAGCTTGGAAAGCTTGGAGGCGAGAGGAGGGGTCGGAGATAGAGGGGGCGCGGTTCGAAGATTTTATAGCTAAAGGTGAGGTTTGGCGGGAAACGCCTCGTAACGGGTCGACTGGGACCGACACGTAAAACGGTGTGAGCTGAGTCGGTTCGAAGTCCTGATGAAACCAGACCCAACACAAATTGGTTTCGCTTGCGTGAGATTTAGGTTTCGGTTCGGTCCAGAGGTGACATTCCGAGTCAATTGAGCTTTTAAGGTTAGATCTGGCCAAATTGGGCTTGTGGAGGTGAGTTCAGGTTGTATTTTGGCACAAAAAATAATTCACTTTTTATCGCAATACCTGTCATTGGATTGCACAATGGCCGCCGTAAAATCTATGCAGCAGATGAAAGAGAAAATTTAGAATGCTTCGAGATCCGCATATGATATGGTCGAAAAAATCAAACATAAAAGATACAATCCAAATTTGGGTTTGCACCCATTACATGGAGCTCTTTAAGAAGCAAAACAATATCTTTGTTCTTGGAGGAAAATAAAAAAAAAAAATAAGTGCAATTCCTAAAATTATTCATCTCAACTAGGATTCTTATGTAACGCGGTTGATTGGACGCTTTTTATGTCGCAGAGCTTCTTATGTAACGGAGCGCTAGGAAGACAGTGTACTTTAAAATAAAATTAAAAAAAAAAATCCTAACCCAGATACACTCACAAACGTCAACTTTTCCTCTCACGTACAGCACACACGAGCTAAAATCTAATCAGAGGTGTTAGATTGGGCCAACTTTCGGCTGAGATAAGCCCAGTTCGGCCAGGCCCCGGCTGGGCCATGCTGCTCCACATGCGGCCCGAATAGTTTTTTGACCGGCCTTTAATTCGCCCTATTAAGTACAGCTCGCTGTTTCAGTTCTCATCGAAGGGCAAAGTACTGAGTGGTTAGCTCACCGAAGGTGGCTGGAATCTCGAGATCGAGGGCAAGGACAAAACCCTGTTTCCCCTTCTCGTCCCTTCTCCTTGGATTTCCTAGGGTTTCGTTCCAACTGTTGAGATTTTGGTAGCAGACAGCGGATTGAGATGGACGGAGAGGAGCTGACAGAAGAGGAAACAGCTCTCTACGATCGGCAGATTCGAGTGTGGGGCGTCGATGCGCAGAAGAGGTAATCGATTCATCTCTTGGACCCCCTTCTCGTTGCTCCGAATGATTTCGAATTCCTTTTTGTCCTGAACTCTAGGTTTTCCTTTGAATGTTTCAATTATGGGTGCCTGCTTTGTTTAGGTTAAGCAAGGCTCATATACTGGTCAGGGGGTTAAATGGCACGGCAGTTGAGGTAATTCGGTTTTACCTGGTTTTTCGGCCTTTTTTTTTAACACTCTATCATTATTATGTAGAGGTAAAGATTTTGTAGGAAAGATTGATTTTTGTGCCCATTACACTCGAGTATATCATGAAGTTGCTACATTTAGATGGTTGATTATGTTCTTCCTACTTGACTTCACTTTAAATGATATCTAATTAGGTTTTGATCCATTGTTCGTTTGGTTTATGACGAGACTGAGAGGTTCAGACTATTTCTTTTTGTCTCACAAACGAATCTAAGGTTTACATTGGAAAGATGGATATGATTACATCAGGTGTTGTTTGAGTAGGGTTTTCACCATTGCTTCACTTGATTATAAGGGAATTGTGAGTTCTTGATTTTCTTACATGATGGTAAAGAGAAAACATAGAGAAAACCTTGCTGTTTGTTCTTACACATACGAACGATCCCTAGGCTCAAGTTTTCAGGTAAGTGCCAGTTGCAGCAGCTGTTGGGATTCAACTAATTTCAGATTTTTGAATGGTGTTTTAGGAATTCAATAAGAAAAACAACTGGGGAATACAAAATGTAGTAAAAGTAACTAGTGGGAGAAATTTATTAGAAATATAGGTAAAGGAAGTTTAGCTTTGTGTAGTGTTTTCTGCATGTAAAGGGCAATACTTAATCCCTACAATAAGAGCACTTTGTAGAGAGAGGAGCAACAAGAAAGTTCCAAATCACTTCATGACTGTTGCTAAACTTGTTCTGTTGGACTACCATCTCTTACTCACTTTTTCTCCCGTATAAAGTTGTAATAATTGTGGATTGCAAGGATACTTTCCATATATTGTTCGACTAAATTTTCAAGTTTTATAAGTAGTTCTTGATGGAGATTTAGTTGGAAGTAGCCATCTAAATTGCTCATACAAATTCTTTTGTGTTTTTGGTAGTTCTGCAAAAATATGGTTCTAGCAGGAGTTGGGAGTTTGACGCTGATGGACGATCGTTCAGTCACAGAGGATGTTCTTCAATCAAACTTCCTGATTCCTCCTGATGAAGCTTACTATAGTGGCAGATCCCTGGATGAACTTTGTTGCGAGTCTTTAAAAGATTTCAATCCAATGGTCCGTGTTTCAGTGGAAAAAGGTGAGCTTCACTGTAAATAGTTGTTTATTTCTTAGCTGTAATTTGCTTGGGGCAATTTTATAGCATCTTCCATGGCAATTTCTTCCCCTTGTTAATCATGAGAAATCACTTGCATTGCAACCTAAACCTGCTTATTTAAGTGTGCTGGCCTGCTTTTGGTCTATTGTAAATGTTGCTGGTTGTTGACTTTATAGTATGTTTGCTAGTTGGTTGTTTTATGTTGGCAAAGTTGTGAGTTTATAAATATGGCTAAGACAGGGATTGTTCTCCAAATTTAATGTATTTTTATCAACTTACACTGGAAAAGCAGGTATTTAATACATTTATTTTGTGGAAGATTGGTTTAGGAAAGTTTCATCTGGTCTTTTGGGTTTGCAGTCAACTTAATTTTGTAGATATACTATATGCTATGATTGTATATGTATGATAACTTGTTCTGTTGTAGGTTGGCATTACTATTTGCATGAGGTATAAAACAATTTCAAGAGGAGGTTTGTGTAAAATGAAAATGGAGCATACTCACCATTGTTGGGTTCCTAGTCACAATGGACCATGTCAAATTGCCCATTATCCTTATTATTTGTCATAGATAAGTGGATTTTTGATATACGAAGGAGCTTTTGCATTGTTTATCAAATATTTGATGATTTGAGTGCCTTAAGGGTAGGGGTCACTTTTGACATGGAATTTGTCAAGCTATTAATCAAGAAGAACAGAGTTTGAAGGTGCAGTGATATTGGAACTACAGAGGATAATGATGCTCAATACATATTGTTGATGTAGTGATACATATCTGGATCCTTAATGCAAAAGAACAAGGTAATATATGAAGATGTCTTTATGTAATTAAAGCATTATTGGTAAAGCAGAGGAGGGGCATCTGAACTCTTTAATGCATCATTTGGCTTTTGGAAGCTTTGGATGTTACTGTTTCTGCAACAATGAGTTTGTCAAAAATTGATTGTCATAACTAACGAATTTCCATTGTTTTTACAGGTGATTTGTCACAGTTTGATGGAGAGTTTTTTGACAAGTTTGATGCTGTGGTTCTCAGCTGTTGCTCTCTTAAAACTAAGGCACGACATATCTCTTCTTATTGAACAATCAAATTAGGACTGGTCTTCTGACAATTTAATGAATGTTCACTTTCTCATTGTTCCTAAATAAATTATTTATATAACAATCTGAAAATATAACGTATTTGAGTTTATTTGCGTACAAGCTGTATGCTTATGGTTATTTATGTTGGCATTGTGATCTCTGATTTGTATGTGTGCAACTCCCTCAGAAAGCAATCAATGAAAAGTGTCGAAGGAGACCAAGGCGTGTTGCCTTTTATGCAATCGAGTGTAGAGATTCATGTGGTGAAATTTTGTTGATCTGCAAAAGTACACCTACATCCAGGTGCTCTATTATTTTTTCTTGCTGACTACTTTTATTGTTGGCTTTGATCATATGAAGTTGACTGAAGAATTCAATCTCAGTCTGCTTGTGTCCTGGCATATGAAAAAAATCTCTCGATTTCCCAGTCACTTAAGCCCTTTGTTCAAGCAGGGACTAGGGTGGAATGATGCTTAATAAGCCATGACTCTGCATGACCAATTTTAGTCTAATCATATTAGGCTGCATCTCTCCATCTGGTAAAATATTTATTGTCTTCTCGGTGAATAAACCACAGGACACATACTTCCTTTTTATGTATTGTTTTATATGTACCATTTATCAATTAATTTTCAAGATGTTTCATTCCTCTGATTCTTTTTATTAGCAGCACCCAAGCTAATTTACAAACAGTCATAGCCAGCTTTTATGAACCATATCTAATTTCATGTGCTATTTGACTAATCATGTTAGTTAAGTGTAATGTTTGATGCAAAGATCTCTTTCCTTGTGAGGTATGTTTTAAATTGCAGTAATTATTCAAGAACTTTGTTTCAGAGTTTGTATCAAAGAGGCTGTGATATGTCCTAAATTTTTAACTGTTAAATAAAGTACCAGAGGCATAGGGACATGTAGGACATATGTCTACATGTCTAAGCAGCATGTTTTGGTTACCTGTGCAGAAAGATCCTTATGCAATAAACATGGCCTTTTGACAAACTGGCAAGAGAATATTAGTAAATATCAAGAATATATAAATGTACTGTGAACAGTTACTGTTAAGTTTGTTTTCATTATCCTAAAGTGGAGATGACAAGATTGTCATCAGCACGATTCTCACATTTGATTTTCTGTCACTGTCGTGCCCCAAATCATTAAGTAACACCTTTTGATTGTTTGGTTAAATAACTCTCTATGTAGGTAATGAGTTCGTATGTGGCTCCTTGCCTTGACTACATATTAGATTGCTATAAACATGGATGCTTGGATACAAGTGATGCCTCGGTAAGATGAATATAGGTTCCTGAAATTCCTGTCAGATGCTTTGCTTACTTCAACATGGAAACCAGTGGCCACCAAATTGTAGGCTCCTACAAGATGGCATCTAATTTTGCCTCCATATCTCTTTGGTCATGTCCAACCTGAGGAATCAAGATCCTTTATGATTAGATTTTTTTTTTTGTATTTTTTTTTTAATTCTTACTTCCATTTCTGTAATTGTAATATCCTGAATCTATTTGCTAGACCATTCAGCTTTGACATGATATGCTTTTCTGCACAGTTTTGATGTGCTACCTACTAAGTAGCATGTTTGTCAACTTGTACCGTTGCAGTTTTCTCTTACTGATTGGATCTATTGTGTTACTTTTTTCTCGAACGAATTTGCAGAATTGTTGAATGTGAACATTTTTATTTTCTTGCAGTCCTTTCATAATCAAGTTATTGTTTGAGCCTGTACATAAGAAAATTGCCTGTTAAGATTGCTTTTTGGTTGTTTATTTGAAATAATATTTTAGGTTTTAAAGTTTCTGTAATTACCATTGTTGATGCATTAAAGGAAATCAGGAAAAAAAAAAATAGTGTGTACCATTATGAAGGCAGCGAGCTGTTTCAAACAGGTAGCACTTTATAATGTGCTTCTCAATAAAGCTTGCCATAAAAGATTTCTATTCTGTGAACCATTTCTGTGTTGCATATGTACATTGTTTTAAACATCTTTTTCAGTAATGGTATTTCGTCTGGATGTTTGTGTCACAAACCTCCCTTTGATCTGAAAAGGAGCTGTTACATTGTTTCTGTCATACTTTGGTTGTGCATGTATCACATTTTGTTTATTTATTTTGCTCATAGTTGTTGATCTTTTGCTTTGCTTGGTGAACCTAATTTTTTTGCATGGTGAACCTATTAGCATAAAGAAATTCATGTAAGGTAATTAATCTCCATCATTATTGTTTTGGCAGAAAAAGTCTGATGGTACTGCTGAATGCCAACTAAACTATCCAAGTCTTGAGGTATATCTCTAATATTTGATTTTACTGCCTGCAGTTTGAAATGTTCTATGCCAATTGTCCAATACCACCCTGTTTTCAGATTTTTGGTACCTAAAATGATGCTTAGTGCTTCTATATTAGTTGTTCAATGGCTCTTCTCTTTGTCCCTTCTCAATTAATATCCTCCAAACCAGTAAGCAATGCCCTCAAGTGTGATACAGTGCGATGCTAAATATTCATGTAGCAGGTTCATAGGTTATTTGGTTCTGGAAACTACCATTAACCTCAACTTTTGGAGCTGATTGGGCTTAAGGTATTGTGCTTCTGATATGGCTTGCATCAAATGAGGCATCCTTGAGATTAGCATCAATTTTTTGCAAATGAAAAACAGCGCGGAATTTCTGTTCCAAAGAAAGCCGGCTTTTGCTAGGTTATTGAACTCTGTGAATGATTTCAAATGCCTTATAATTGAGATCATATATTCATATCTGTTAATCGGTTTTCCCTTTCCCCGTATTCTGGATCCATTTTGTTCTGGGGTTGATAAAAACCCTCCAAGGAGCACTTCTCTATACACTTAATGACCGAATCTTGTGGAGGCAAATAATCTGATATTTTTAGTGATTTCATTGTTTGTGCTGTTTGAATACTTGTGGCTTTCAACATGCATGCTTTACTATCAATTAATTTACAATTTGGAATAATTAAGGTTTTTTAGTTTCACAATTGCACATAATATCATGAAGGTAATTTTTTAAAAAAATTGAAATGGTCTATTGTAAATGCTTTGGCTGAAGTTGCGCTGCTACTGAATGAACCTAACCTTTGAACCTGCTACTCTTCCTGATCAAACCTTTTTACAGTGAGGTCCTGGTCATACTCTTAGTCTTATCACTTGCCCAGGAAGTCTCAGGTAGCAATTCAATGTTTTTTCACTTAATGATCCTTGAGTTTAGCTCCTAGTTTGATCTTCTCGTTATATTTATAGATCCAAGTTAAGGCACTCTTGTATACTTTTTAAAACATGCCATCGGTGGAAAGGAAATTTTGAAGGAGTTCCAGTTTAGTAATTCTCATGATTGCTTGCATTAAATATAAGGTTGTCAACATATTGGAAATGATTTGTAGTCTGACCCCTGTTGACCTTTGAATCCTTAGCTCCACAACTTTGTTCTGACAATTAATTTATTGAAGATCTGCTTCTGCTTACTGAGCTTTGCAGAAATGGGAGATAAGTCTTCCCTTCCAATGGCTTTTACTAAATTCGGGAAATTTTCAGGGGACTAGTTAACTGATATCAAATTTGTTGTAATGTGATATCCAGCTAACATATTACTGACCAAAATCTCTTTATTAAAGATCTTCATTATCGTTGTACTCAATTGCAGGAAGTTATGCTTCAGATTTAATTAATACATCCACTTTGAGCATAAAAGTTGGCCATAATGTAGATTTCCTTAATAATTTTCATTTGTCCTTGCAGGAAGCTATTTCAATACCCTGGAGGGATCTTCCAAGGAAAGTGAGCAAAGTGTACTTTGCCATGAGAGGTCTGTAATTATGTCTTATTGGAGCATTTGTGAATTGCACTGCCATTGTAGGACATTCCTAACTTTGGTGGTGTTTAAAAGAGAGCTAGAAACTTGGGAATGTCTATCTTTCCTTAAAATCTTATTCTTCACACTGTTTTTGCTTGCCTCTTCCGGTATCTTCTAGTAAGCTGATACCGAAGGCTTACTTACTCTTAAGAAGCAAGTTGGAATACCAAGTGCTCATTTTAGTGTATGATCTGTAGCTCATAAGTTGTATTGCTTAAGAATAGTGGTGCCATAGGAGTTTGCTATGGTACCCAGCAGCTTGTGTCACACTGCACTATCTCTACACTAATGCTTTACAAGCTATCACCAGCCAGTGTTAATGCTATAACATGTGAAGTTTAGTGCGAATTTGAATTCCAGTTCTTTTGTTGGAATTTTCCATCAATTCTCATTATTTGGGCATTGTCTGTTCATGTGCAGGGTGTATTACAACTTGTCATTTGGAACTTAAAAAGAAATTTAAAGTGTCTTGCTGTCTGAACTTACATAATTAATTAATCCAATCATTTGGTAGTTCCAGTCTACTAATCAGCAACACCAGACATTTTAAAATGGGAAATTAAGGTCCTTAGCATGTTGTTCTTTGTGGGAACAACATTTTCAATGCCAGACTGAGATTTGATGCATACACGGTAGGGTGATCTAATGGGAAAATATCACTGCCTATATCAATATCTCCTTAAAGAAATCTATTGGAGAGTGGGGTGGTCTATGAAATCTGAAACTTGCCTTGTAGTTTATCTGATAGTATCATTTACATTACATCATTATACATAACAAGCCTTATCCCCTTTTTGAGCAGACACGTCATATAATATACATATGTGTCTGCGTGCATCCATGCATGCATATGCCTTGTGCCTCCTGTCAGAGTTTAGAAACTCCAGTTCCTTATTTGGCACTTCTTATGGTTAAGATTTGTAGTGTCAATGGTTACAATAGATTGGCTTTCGATAGGGCAAACAAAAGTCTAGGCTGAATGTTTATGCTCGAACATGAATAGGACTATGAAGTGCAAAGGACCTTATGCTGTAATGTCTCATTCACGTGTCTTAAAGTGTAGGCACTTTGAGAGAACCTGAATGTCCAACTGTCACAAGGTTCTAAGTTCATCTTTCACCATTTTATCTTACTAGTGACCTAATATTAATACTCAAATTCATTTCCTTATCTTTGTTTTAAGACGATCTGATTACGAAGGTCGGATGGTTCTTATTCTTTCTCAGTGATGACTTTTGGATAACATACCTCTTTTTTAAGTTGGGTTTTGATAAATGTTGATAAATAAAGCAACTAAATAAAGGCTTGTATGCCAGGAAAAATGGAAGAGATCTAAAATCTTGAGGTGAAGCGACATCCTAAACCCCGATCTAAACCCTACCTCTAAGACTCCATACCTCTCCTCCACCACCTTCTATTAGTGTTCATTTTTTGTAAGAAAGGCATGCCATGTGTATTAAAATTTCTTTGTAATGGCCAGTGACAAATCACACCTCTAATATGGTTTGCAACACTCTGGTGATTGTCTAAGTGGATGTGACTCTCACTTTATCAGGTTTAGGGAGAGCCACTTTGGTGAGGGAACCTTTTCATCTAAGTCTCTAAATTCCTTCTTTTATGTGTTACTTGATAATTTTAGATCATCCATTGTTGTATTTGACTACTCATTTATGAGCATCAAACTTAATGCTGCAAGTAATTGGGGTAGCAATGGTATAGATGCCCTCTGTTAATGCTGATGCCTGGCATTATTTGATCTGTTTCACGTTAAATGAGTTTGAGTTGCAGTAAGAGGTCAATGAATGCTGCTATATGTTTTCATGCAGTAATTGAAAGGTTTGAATTGTCTGAAGGACGCAATCCTGGAGAAACTTCTATTTCTGATCTTCCTTTAATTTTGAAGATGAGGAAGGAACTGTGTGATGCTCAGGTAACATGGTTTCATTTTCCTTATTTTTTTAACTAGATAATATATCAAACAGCACTATGTAATTTTGACATCAAACTGCTAATCATTGACAGTCTTTGGGTGAGTCTTATATCCCAACCAGCCTTTTGGAACGAATACTAGCGGCCGGAGGGAAGAGCATCCCCCTGTTTGTGCAATTTTGGGGGGAGTTCTTGGCCAGGTGTGCTTGAATTCTTTTTTTGCAGTGCTTTTATTTCTGTTTACAATCTCTTCTTTTGTGGTTTTCCCTAAAAGTGTATGCATATCATTGTTCTTGGTTAACAAATAGTAGCATGTTCGATCTGTTCTGTTTACACCATTTCTATATTATGTAGCATTGTTAGTCATTTCCTTGCCAATATAGAGATCTCTATAGGTGCCTGCATGTGATTATCCAAATTAGAGATCGTATATTATTTGTAATTGTGGTCAAGTCACTCAACTACTCAAGATATAGATTTGATGGGATCTGACCATGAAAGCCAGCAAAAACTTCCAAACTAGCAGTGACTTGCTGAGATCAACCTTTAACCTTTACCTGTTTGAAACCTGGCTTTGTTTGTTCTCAATCAATAAAGTTGCTCAGATCACACGCCGATACCGCTGTCTTGGTCAAGGTGTGCCCTGTTTTTTTTCCTTTGGCTCGTCACTGGAAGGAGGATTGAGTCGTGCTGACCTTTTCTTTTTGCCGCTGATGCATCGGCATCAGCATTGTTGCCGGGAGGGGGAGGAGGAAGCTCGATTCAGCGGCATCATGGACCACTCGGGAGGAAGGTGGGTACGGCCCTTTTTCCCTCCAAACACTATTGCGATTGCAATGGAGTCTTTGGTTTATCATCCTGAACCCATTGCGATGATAAACCACATCGTCTGCGAAACACACCCCACACAGCTCTCAAAGCAATCCAAACTTATTGATCGGTCTACACAGATTTCATGGTGATGATTACACAGTCCATCAGTGGATTCACGTGAAAGAATGGGGTAGTATGGCAGATTCAAGGAATGGGGAAGAGTTTTAACCAAAAAAAAAAATGGAACCAGCAAGAGTGGATGTAGATAGGGAGTTGTGAAGCATCTGATGGAGATTGGACGGCGGTGATTATTATGTTTAAAGAGTAGTAAACTTTGAGATAAATTTAAAAATAAAAATTAATATAAAAAGGGCATCCAAGGCATGTACCTAGATGCTCGATTGGGACGGCCACTGGGATGGGTAGGACATGAGGCGTCCCATTCTATGGGAAAATTAGGATGCTCCTATCCCATGAGATTTAAAATCTTGCCACTAATTATAGATTGCTATATCATATCGTTTCATTTTGCTACACTATTCAATATCATGTTACATATGTAATATAATAATATTTAATATGTAATAATATATAATATTATATTGTATTATACTCCAGTGTATGATACTATGCAATATTCTTTGTCTTCATTGTAACATACCAAATGCTTTTCTCATTTTGTTTACCATACATGTGTTAAAGTTTCATAGCACTTTAGAAATATAGGCGCAAAACAGCAAATACCTTTTTAGAAAAACTTACTTCTAAAAGCCCTACTTCTCGAAAACTCTATTTCCAAAAGCTTTGCCACCAACAGCAATCCCAAATAGGGTCATATTATCTTCCCTTAGTTTTTCACATATCTAGTGCTAGCCTGATGGCATTACATACGTGCATAAACTTCTTGGAAAGTGTGTAACTTTCTAGTTTTGTGGTCCTAGTATCATGATAAAATTTCACAAGCAAATGCTCACATTGAACTGAATATCCTATTTGTTAAAACTTTCTTATTGATATATTTATGATTCATAGGGCACTATCATGTAAAAATAGATTTGCTAGTGTAACTCTAGATTTGCAATGATTGGAGTCCTTTATTTGATGATAATGCATCTGATTAGACTTTTCAGATCAAGTATATCGTTTTGATGGGAATACTCTTGTTGATTCTGAATCTACTGAATATTACTTTATATGGTTGATCATCACATTAAAATTGGCAGGCACTTTGCTTGAAATTTCTATGGCAAGGTAAACTCTGTGCTGCATTTTGAGTGTAAACACATCGTCTATTTTGCCATCCTCACTTGTGCTTGTGTCCATGTTAACCATGCCATAAATTATGAGATTTATGTAACATTAACCTTCATGTGCCTTAATAAATCCAAACTCAAAATTCTACAAAGATAATTTCTTTAAGATTCAGTCCTTCATTAAGGATTGGAATTTCTTGTGAAGAAGAATGGGTTGTAGTTTTTGTTAGGGTTGGAGGTTGCAGTCTCCCATGTTTTTCCTGTTGTAATAGCAACCTTCCTCTTTCTCTTCTTCTCTCTTTGAAGTTCTTTCTTTTGCTCTCAATAAATTCAGTGGGCTCCTAACCAAAGGAAAAAGCAATGGTTGATCCCGAATAATTTAAGCAAGTCATAACCAAGGGCATGGAGTCTTGAAGTTTATGACCAAGTTGCGAGAACCCATTTTATTTAGTGTCAAAAGTAAGGTTGGAGATGGGCCAGGCCACGCTAGGCCACACCCCTGCCTGAGCCCAGCCTGAAATTTTTGAGGCTTTGGGCCGAGCTCAGGCCCAAAGGTTTTGAAAACTCAGGTCCGAGCCAAACCTGATTGGGCCAGCCCAATCAGAATTTTCCTTTAAAAAAAAAAAAAAACCTAAGCCTTATACTTCTCGGTCCGTGGTTCATTTCCTAATCTCCACAGTTCCACTCCTCTCTCCTTTCATTTTATTGACTCTCGCGGCTCGTCTCTTCTTCTTCCCTTCTAGCTTCTCTTCTCCGCCGAAGCCTAACCCTAATTTCTCATGGAAACCCTAGCAAACATGGCAATCCGAAAGCTCCTGACCCTCGACTGCTGCCGCCTTCCCCTCCACCCCTCCAGATCCACCTCCACCTCCCCACCGCCATCGCCTTCTCCGCCACCGTCCTGTCCACCGGCACCCTCGTCATCCACTACGATGTCTTCGCCTGCGCCGTTAGTGTCAAGATCAAGCGCCTCAACGACCAGACCCTCACCTCCTCTGCTATGCATCCCCCCTCGCCGACCCAAGTTGGGAGAGGGGACTCAATCGGCTCTTGCAGGCAACCTGAAAACTCCCTCACCCTCGGCCGCCGCCGCCTCCCCTCCACCCCTCCAGATCCGCCTCCACCTCCCCCGCCGCCGTCGCCCCTTCCATTGGCACCTCCGTTATGCACTACGACGTCCTCGCCTGCGCCGTCAGTGTCAAGATCAAGCACCTCGACGACCCAGACCCCCGCTTCCTCCGCTACACATCTCCCACCCGCTCTCGCTGACCTAGGCTAGGAGAGGGGACTCGACCAGGCTCTTGCAGGCCTGATTTTAGGCTCGAGCCTGGCCTGGGTCAAAGATATATCTGAGCCTGGCCCGAAAGATAAATGGACTCTATAATTAGGCTCACGTCCGGTTTGAACTATTTCAGTTCTAGTCCGAAGCCTGGTCCGATGCGCCTCGGGCTGGTCCAAGCCCAGCTCCAGCCCTAATCAAAAGCTATAAGAGACTAGACTTCATTTATCTTTTCACCTGCTATGGTAAAATATGATTCGGTACTGATACATAGTATGGGGGACATATTGACACTACCCTAAACTAGCCCTATACTATCATAATAATAGGTTGGCACCAGTATAGGGCCCGGTACCGAGATGCAAACCCTAGCTACAAGTACTTAATGCACTACTTGAAAAGCAACGGTAACATACTATGTTTTGTCATTTGTACTAGAACATTATAGGTCACTTTGTCATTTTCTGCCTAGTGGACAGCTATGAGGATCATGCACCGCATGTTCAGCTAACCATGAAGCATGGATATGGATAAAACACAATACATATATGCGGATGGGATAAATCTTAAAAAAGAGGGATGTACACGCTATTATGTATGTGGGTTATCAAAATAATATAATATGTGTGTAAGCATAATGGTTATATTAGGAGACTGTAATTCATATGTCAACATAACAAATTTAAGATAAATTATTCATCAACAGAAGGCCAACATTCGTAAAAAAGGAAAGAAAGCCCTTTCCCTCATTCCTAGAAACATCTTGGAAGTAGCTAATGTGCGTTTGCAAAGTATCATAGGCATATCCAGGAAGTGTCTGAAGCTTTATATACATTATATATATATTGTAAAATAGGATACTCGAACAACACAGCTGACACATATTCTAGAAATATTCAGTAAATATCAGTAGTTGATATGGTATTATATACAGATTATAGATATGGCATGCAATTTGAAGTAGCCATGCTTTCATGGTGCACGAAGAATTGGGGCTAGCTGCTGGCCCTACCTGAAAATCAATCATGCAGAGGCAAAGATCAACAAGATCAATCAAGTGGAAGGATAATTGGTGCAAGGTATTTTTTTTTTTGGTGGGGGGGGGGGGTGTGGAGAATTTGTACAATTATTGAATATTCTCTCATCCTACCGCTTTCAAATTTTTTACTTGATGGTCAAGTAAATTATTTTCATGATTTTTCCCCTAAACTGATATTTAACTTCTGAAGTAATGGTTTTAGAATAAAAATGTGATAGTTTTTCCTTTTGTTTATGGCCTTGTATTTCCTACTTTGATATGCCTCAGTTAAAAAGAAAGCGTGATTTTTAAACAAAAGTTGGATTCCCATCACACCCATCCACAGAATGTTAGCTGTTGTTACTCTGAGTTTTTTTTTTTAAAAAAAAAACAAAGCAATCTGTTAATGAGCCTCATGAAATGCTGACTATGAGCAGCAATGCTTCAGGATCAGTGCTCCACAGCCTCACAGACATTGCATTTGCAAATCAGCCTGCATAAGTGTTCTTTTATTTTATTCTAAAATTGGTGGCCATGTCACAGCCTCAAGGAGTTTGTTTTTTCTAGTAGAAATATCTTATAAACTGGTTGTGTGAATGATTTTAGTTGCTTGTTCCGACAAAAAAAAAGCAGAAGAAAGATTATAGTTTCCATCTCTGTTGCACATTTTCAAAGTGAAATGCTTGTGCAACTTTTACTAGTACAAACAATTTAATATATGAACAGTTTAACTCATCTTTTATTTATATACTGCAACATCCATGCCCCAATGGAATTTCGAATATCTTAGTTGATTTATCAATTTGTTTTGGTTGGCAGAAACCAACTTTGATAAACCTGTTTGCATGATCATCTCTTATAAAATGACTATGGTGATCCATTTATTGAATGTAGCCTGTGTGACCAGTGGACCATTTCTTTATTGGTTAGCAAGTGGCCTCTACGCAAAATATTTGGTGAAAGGAAAGGCTTACTGAAACTTGTTCCTGTTTGCCTTCATCGACCTAGTTCTTTATTTCCTTTGTAAAGATTTGAATGTTTTGAACTAGCAAGTTCTAAGTAGCAACGAAACACTTTCCTCAAACTGTACACCTAGAGTTGTAAAATATCACAATGGTAATATTGGATTGGAGATGAGTTATAGAGGGTAGGAGCAAGGAGATTAGGAGATTGAAGCTAGCATGGTGACTGATAATTGGATTACTGAGAAGATATATAGTGGTCAAGAAACTATTGGTATAAGATTCACTTCAAAGTAAGAGGCTGGCATTCATAATTTAGTCGAATTGCATTTATTTTAAGGCCTCTTGGCTTGTCAGTTGAGCAAAATTTAGAGCAAGTTCCATTCCTTTGTGTTCTTATATATTCTATTTTATCCTGTTTTCCCAATAAATCTGATATTTTGTTTAGTTATAAATTTGAATCAAAGTGGAATGGTTGCAAATGCTGTTTGATTGGATACAATAATTGATAAAGGATGACTTTTTGAAAATTGAGATGAATGAAGCCTCTCCAATGACATGAATAAAGTTATTCGGCTGCCCCCTGTCAAATAGTTTTGTTCATGTTACAACAGTTTATGCACCCACTGACTTGATAAAACTGTGGGCTGAATAAAAATAATTTTGTCATTTGGCTGAACAAACCCCTTATTCAGCATTTATTTCGGGTTTAATCATGAACCAAACAGGGTCTAATAGCATGGAGCTAGCTTATGAGTTGTGTAGATGCTGTCCAAATGTCATATAATGATAGAGCTCATGTGCATACTTCTGCAACAGTCCTGGTGCCATGCCTGTATGAAATTGCAAATCACCTGCAAGTCTTGGCTGGCATTCCGATTTACTTCTTTGTCACCATGGCATTAGCAAGGGTATGGTGAGCCCTTGATCTGGATTCACCTAACAGTCAGTAGAGCTGTACAAAGATACAGTTTCATGTAGCATTGCCAGTTGTCTATCATATGCACATTTTATTCATTCTTACATTGCTTGTAAACTGACTAGTTGCTGATGGAATTATTAGGAAGTGATTAAAGCAATCTCCGGTAAGGGCGACCCGCTGAAGAACTTTTTCTACTTTGATACGGCTGATGGAAAAGGCATAATAGAGGACATGTCCAACTCTTCTACAAGCTGATTTCTATAGTGTGATGAGGCGATGCCGATGCATACTGGTCTAGCTGAATGTCTAAATTATATTAGCAATCAACTATTTATTCAGCATTGATTTCAGGAAGTGGATTACTTATTTGTATAATTGTAACAAGTTATATGTACCCAGCTGCTTACGATAGATTCTACATCAATCTACATCTTGGAATGGGAAGTGCTGTTACCTTGATAAGTTACCGACCTGAATTTTTCCATTGCTGTAATGAAATATGAACTGCAATCGTCGGTTACAGACCGCTTTTCCAACAAAGCTAGTGTTCTTAATGCGAGGACTATAAGCTGCTGAAAATAGAAAATTAAGTCCTCATGTTCTCAACCCAAACATGTAAAATCTTGTCTTCAGGGTTCCTGATGCACTCTGTGGTGCTTCTTGATCCGAGTAGTTGTGTCTACTTGCAATATAAACAAAGAACGAAATGATTTGTGGTCACTTCATGGAGTCACTTTGTGGTTGGTTTAGGTTTTTGTTAATTATGATGAGTTTCTTTCTGAAGTTATCTGCCTTTTCGGCTGTCTCAAACAGTTGGTACAAATGAGGTTATTCACTCTAGCATTTGTTTGAACAGCATAAGCTCTATTGTTCCACTGAATTGTGTCTTGTTGCACCACAGCTAATGTTCAACGGGGAACAATCTCACAGAAAATTAAACACAACCCTCAATAAAGAAAGCTGCCCGAACTCCAAGCCCACCATCCCTCAAGGCAAACTCTATATATATATATATATATATATATATATATATATA
>KE504810.1:379186-396981 GCA_000441515.1 Elaeis oleifera | reverse complement strand
TCTCTCCTACCTCCTCTCTCTCTCTCTCTCTCTATTCCCTCCCTTTCTCTTATTCTCGTTGATGCTATTCCTCCATATTTCTCTTATACCAATCTTTTATTCTGTTTTACTCCCTTTGCCGCTATTCTTGGAATAGGATGGATTTATCCTCGGAGGTTCCGAAGAGAAGGAGCGCCGACTCCTCCCCGGAGTTCGAGTTCTGGATGGTCGGCAATCCTTCTTATCCGCAGCCGGAATTACTCACCGCCGACGAGCTCTTCGTCGACGGCGTCCTACTCCCCCTCCACCTCCTCTCCGTCGTCCATTCCGAACCGGACCCGGAGCCTGAGTTGGCCGAGCCCCAGCCTGACCCATCGCCGCCGCCGCCGCCGCCGCCGCTGCCACCGCTGGAGCCCTCGCCGGCGTCGATCACCTCGTCGATCTCGTCGTCGCCGTCGTCCGGGTCGAAGCGGTGGAGGGATATATTCAAGGTCGGGGAGAAGAAGGGGAACGAGAAGGAGCGGCCGCGGAGGGAAAGCAAGGGCAGCGGCGGCAGCGCCGCCGAGCTCAACATCAACATCTGGCCCTTCTCCCGGAGTCGCTCCGCCGGCAACGGTGGCGCCGCCGCCGGCCGGTCCGCGCATCCTCCATGGCCGGCCGGAAGGCCAGCAGCGCCCCTGCTCCCGGAGCAACTCCCGCGGCGAATCCTCCAAACCCTCCTCCGCCGCCGCCGCCGCCGGAGCGACGCGGAGGTGGCTGCGAGCCCGGCCGGGCCGGGCTCAGCGGGGGGTTCATCTGGGCCGCACAAGTCCGGTCTGGCAGATCCGGAGGGCGAGAAGCGGACCGAACCGGCGGCCAGCCGGGGGCTGGAGAGGGCGAATCAGAGGGATAAGGTCACCGGAGGGAAAAGGGGAGTGGATTTGGAGGTGGCGTTAGAGTTCTTAATTGAATGTGAACACTTGCATCGGGTATCGGAACCCGGTGAGCTGTAGGGGTAACGGCAAGGATGGGGTGACCGGCGGTGGCCGGACCGCCAGTGAGGACGGTGGAGGCAATGGGAGCCTCTTTAGTTTGAGATCCTTCTTCTCGAAGAAGGTCTACTGATGATGTAGAGAGAGACTTTTTCCCCTTTTTTTGGATGGTTTTTGTTTAAATTTGTTTCCTTTTGGTTAATCATGCTTACTTGTAATTAACCACTCTTTTAAAGTAATCTACTCTTGTCTATTTTGAACTCTAAGTAGCATTACTAGTTTGATTTGATGAGTGTCTATAAGTTGTGCTATTGCTTGGAGACCATACTAAAGTGATAAGCTCCAATCAATGGAACAAGTAATTATCATTGTTATTAATTATTGTCATGATTAAGGATCTTAATGAACCCTTAAAATTTGATTGATAATAGTTATTTATGAGTATGGCTGGCAGATGGTATGGGTTGGGTTAATGACTCTCTGCTAACTATGTATAAAAATTATGTGGTTTTAAAATTTTGAATAGCTCTGATATGGAATTCAAGTGGCAAAATGATTGATTAAACTAAGGAAGTAATTGTTTGTATAAGTGTAATAAGGTATTGCCACTCCAAATATCTCTCCTCTTGTTGATGGCTTGAGTTTGAGGAAGATTAGAGGCCAAACAAGATCTAGGGCTAGAGTGGCCAGTTTCATTTGATATCATGTAAAACTAAGATCTTATAATCTTGTGAAAATGATGGCTGGAGTTGTCCATGGCTCACTGGTCGACATCAGCTTGATGGCAAGGAATTATTTAGGCCTCACGGTTTGAACATGTGTTGCACTATTGGGCTACGAAGAATCTCTTGTATCCAAGTGTTCCAAATGTTGAGGTACCTTTCTCAAAAGAGACTAATTGACCCTAAAAGAGTTGTGTGGTGGACAAATGCAAGCATGCGGGTTATTGCCATAACACATGCTATCACATCATTATTGCATAAAGTTAACCAGCTTGGTTTGGTGGTGAAGTTTTCTTTCTTTTTTTTTTTTTTGATAAATCAGATTTATTAAACCAATCTAAATAAATGCATTCATACGAATCAACAAATAAATATTAAAGAATTCAATAGAAATATCTAATAAAGTCATTCATAGAGTAAATCCAATATGATTATCTATGTACGGCGCCATCTAATTTATCGTGTGTTTGTCTTTTATAAAGATGTATAATTTCAAAAGATTGTAAAGCTATTTTTGAATTATTTATTTGGATTGGGCAGATATTTTATGAAGGTTAAGCTCCAACTCAAGAAACAAAGCCAAGTGTATAAAAAAAGAAAAATAAATAAATCAATCAATCAGGGTTGCCACTGGTTCCATTTAAACTGTCCTGTTTCTAGGGGAAGGCTAATCTTGCTCTTTGTCCAATACAACATTTCACATATGCCAATGAACAACTGTGAGACTGTGACACTAGTCAACTCTTTCAATATCAAATCTTGGGGCCACATATTGGTGACAAGTGGCTAGACTGGTGTTCAACCACTACTAGTAGGGGATCACCTGTGAGATGTGATGACTAAGATTGAGACTTTTAAGCCAGCTTATGGCTCACCTTTCTGAGTCTTGACATGGGTCTCACTAACCATGATTTATGTGGCAATTACATAAAGAAGGCACATGGCAAGGCTATAGTTAGCAAATGGGAAGAAGAAAGGCGACCACAGATCACTCTCCATGTGCACATTGATCTAGCCAACCAAATAAGAGGCCACCTTATAGACTGGGCCTCTCTTGGAATTATGTGGGACTTGGTATCATTAATTCTATCAGAATGCCCTGTCCCTGTGGGCACTGCTAATGTACAAGGGCAGGGTTCTAATAGAACCACTAGATTAAAATGTGCAATCTATGGCATTCAGAAAATGTTCAATGTTCCACTTTTTAAGGTCCAAATGAACCGGTGGATGTTAGAAATTCCAAGTGAATAGTAGTGCACTATCTTTGAGGCCAAAATGTCAGCAACCAATGACAGATGCTGACCTTCTGCTTGTTTAATGCCTGCTCCCTTCCTGATCCCTAGTCGAAAGCTCTATTACATGTTGAACTTTGGTAAGGCTAGCATGCAGGAGAAAAAAAATATCCGCACCTAACTAGTTGTCTGATGGTGCATGATATGATGAACAGCCACTTTTTTACCTGGGGCATCGTTATCCACTATTTCCTAGATGTAACATTATTTTTTATGGTCCAAATAATTTTTTTTTCCATCTTTTAGTATGAAATTATATCCTACATGACATGCACCGTGTGGCTATATTGTAGCGGTGTATTGATAAAATACTTGATGAATAAAATTAATAAAATAAATGATTATGGTTGACGGCGTGCACAGTCATATGATGCTTGATATATATATTTTTTCATAAGGATTTAAAGCATCATGTTGTCATATACCCAAAAGAAGAAAAAATGGTTCATGCTCCAAAAACTAGCCTTTTCAAGGAAATATTCCATAAATCCAGTGAGAAGAGCAAACAGACGGGCTCTACAGCAACTGAGACTGTGGACCCATTGTCCTAGGGTTCTATTCTTTTGTCTTGAGGTAATTATTAGGCTTTTGAGGCATTGGGGCAGCTCAATTTTATGGGGAGCCAGGGAGCAGAGCTCTTGTTCCCTGAGCCTATATAAATGTGGGGGTCACGAATATCATGGGACTAGCCGCATCGATTGCCAGTGTGGGCCCCGCATTTCGAGACCATCCAAAGTTTCATTGTCCTAAAAGGACTCCATTAACGCTGTCCTTTAATTCATGCTCCTACTATTTATGATTGTATATTATCTAGACTTTGTCATCTTAAATTCCACCAATATTGGGGTGCCACAGTGTTTACCTTTATGATGCATCATCTACAATTGGTCACTACATGGTCCATCATAAATAGGGCTTGTCTTGTTGGTAACACGGTAATAACCTAATTTCTGCTTTCCTTAGCAGCCAAAGAGTATAGAGTTAATTTTCGATGATGCATTTTCAAGTATTTGGATTTAGATAATTATAGTGTAGATGAATCTCCTTTTTTTCTCTCTGAAAATTATTTCATGATTCATCTTTTGTTACTTGGAAGTAAGCTTCCAACGAAGAGTGATTTTAGTAGACATGGGGTTGAGTGGGAGAGGTCTAATCTTACAATCATCCTTACCATATCACATGTGCAATGGCCTTGTTGCTTGAAGTTAAGCTATTAAAGCAGGGAATAATAGATGAGAAATCATTTTAGTTTGGATGCCTTTAGTGTAGGTTGAAGTGGAGTAGTTTAGCTAGTCTTGCAATAATAATCATTCTAGCATTGCATGCACTAATTCTAATTGTATGAACCGCCCAATATCATGCAATATATTATTCCATGTGTCATGTCCGACCCATGCAATCAGGTCCATCATGTGATATATAGACAGTTATGTTCAACCTTAATGTAGGTAGGATCTTGACTCAAATCAATCTTATGTTAAGAGGGTTCTTCCATTTTTAACCTAGAAAGGTTATAAGAAGCAAGATGTTTTATGAGAAAATAGCTAGTGATCATTGATTAGAGAGGTTTAGAAGACCAAATTGTGGATTCATTTATATCATCTTATTATTTGGAAAGAGGAATGCTAGATCTACATGCAAGTATAAGATGACAGATGCGTTCTCATTTCACATCATAAAGACATGCACCACAACATGGATGACAAGTGTATTGAAGAGCACAATAGTTTGAAAAGTCTTATTCAAAAGTTATCATCATTATTATGAGAACAAAGCATGTGCATGAATGATTGTGTTTAAGAGTCTGCAAGCTATATGAAAAGAGAGATGAAATAGGAATTGTTAGGTACAAGCGCTTGTTGCCAAGTATAGTTGAATAAGAAATAATCATGCATGCGACGATCTCGAAGTGTGACATTTGCCATACATGTTCTATTTGAGATTTAAGAACCGGTGCTTAGCTGCCTATTACCAAGTAAAAGATGTGTTCGGAATTTAAGCTGCCATGCATGAGTCCAACATTTTACTTGGTGGTACTAGAGAACTGTTGTTGTCCATCCAAACAACTTGTTGAAAAGAGTGAGACAATCTCCATCATCATGGGATCAAGGAGTCATGTTTCATTTAACCCTAGACTTAAGCATGTTTTAAATATGTAATCATTCTTGCAATGTTCTTAGTCATGAGCAAGTTAAACTGATATGTGAATAGTATGAATAACTGAAGTCACTCTATCTTATTCTTATTAATTAATCCCTCAATCTAATTACTATTATTTTTATATAATCCATATACACTCTTCTGGTTCAAGAGTTAATAATTTTCATGTAAGATAGATGCAGCCACAAACAGACAGATGACAAGAGCATTATGGATAGAGAGGCACTCCCAAGCTATGTTTATACGATGGAATAGGAATATCAAGGTCCATAATACTATATTAGATCATGGATGGCCATCATCAAAAGATGGATAACTATAAATAAAATTGTTCATGAGCGTGTGTCATATCATATATCATGCATGTTGTTTTATAACTATTCATCTTTTGATAGTAACTATCCAAAGATGTACATTATTCTGGTACTCTACAGTGTGCGAGCCGCACCGCAGGAGATTCTGATTGATTAGATAAACTTATGGCAAAGCCTTTTCTTTAACAGTAACCAGCCCCAGCATGCGGATATTGGAAGCATGGCTTTTCACTGTTCATGCAAGGATAAGATATTCTTCTTTGTATTTGACCTCCACTGCTCCCTCCAAACTCCAAGGCTCCATCTGCTACTATATGACTTCCACTTTTGACCACCTCCCCTAAATCCTATGCATGGGAGAAAACTATTCCAGATCTGAACTCTAAGAAAGTGGCAGTGGAAGGTAAACATAAGGGTCCAGAGAAAAGGACGTCCTATGAGTACAAAAGGAAGGGAAAATTTCAAACACGACAGGTAGGTGTCGGGAGTCGGGTCGTTTTTTTTGGCAGGTTTGTGTTCTGTGCCAAGCTTAATAATTCCTAAAGTCTTTGATGGACCGCATTACAATAAGATAATTATTATGCCTCCCCTCCAAGAGTTACACTTATTTCAACCACCTCTCCCCCACATTTACCCTCATGATCAGGAAGGAAAAAAAAAAAGGAGTTGCATTCTAATGTTTGCTTACACTTTTGGTGTACTTCTTTTTGCAAAGTTATATTATTATAATTTATAAACAAGGTTTAGAATAATGATCATGTTAGAATGGCTATTATAACAATTTTTTGAGTCATTTCTCATCAATTTCTTTTTTCCAATACACCAAGTTCATTTTAATTGTAATTTTGTTAAGTATGGGTCTCAGCACTATGTATGCAAATACAAATTCTAGAGATTTGAGGGACAAAATGCTTTGGATAGATTGCTGAGTGCATATAAAATTTCCTCGAACCTATTAAAATTAGCTTGACAACTTAATAGTCAGTTATTTCCATGTATCACATTGGTTTTTATGAAGTATACCAATTCCTTTGGGAGACAAAAGAATTATTATGTGCATGAAATCATTTGTCTCCTTTCATTACCCACAATTAGATTCAAAGTTTTGATCATGATCATGCTTCCTCTTCACCCATGATATAGAATGGCGAGCTATCATTTAGAATAAATACTAATTAAATAATAATAGTGCAAGAAAGAAATTAAGAGAGAAGAATAAATTTATTAAAAAAATAAATATCAAAATAATTAGTTTGACTCCTTTTATAAAGACACCTCTCTATATCTATAACGTAAAAGAGAAAAGTATCACAACTTATGCAACTCTCTTTCTCCTGATAAAATCATACTCTTTTGCCACAGTAAACAAAAATGTTACCATCTGCTGCTAAAAGATAAAAATCTCACTTTAACTAAAAAGCAAACTCAAAAATATTGAACCCAAGACTCAGCTTAACATGGATCTGAATTCTAAAATCATTAGGACTATTGATCAACTGAACAGAAATCCTAAGCAGATTAGAACTTGACAATGAACCTTAACACATGCTATTGTAGAAGGTAATTAGAGCAAACTAGGGGTTAAAACCCAATGAATGGTGCTTCATGAACAAAGTGTCTAATCTGGAGACCCTTGGAGTGGGTAGAAAGAATCTGAATGGGATTCCCCAAAGAGATCTGAGCTGACAAAACAAAAGGCATCTGAAACTGAGAAAGCAAAAAGCTTCTTCTGATAAAAGCTTCATGACTTTCTATTTATGGAAGGTTATTTTATATCAATTATCACATTGAAGTTTTTAAGAAATTCATTTAGATTGTGATTTGACTGATAAGTTGAAAGGCAACCAATAGATGACAAGACGAATAAATTGTGGAATCTCTTATCAGACTTCTTGCTGTTGGTATTTATCTTTTACATTATTTTATTTATTCTATTTTATCTTAATCTTCTAGCTTCCTATCATCAATAGTTTCCAATGGTTTTTCTAGCACATTTTGGCGCAAATGGTTGTAATGAATGTACAATCATCAACTATGAAAGATTTGGAAAAAGTAGATACTATATTAGAAATTGAAGTTATGAAATATAGTGGGAAGATATGCATTATGCCAATCACATTCTATTGAGAAAATGATTTCAAAATTCAAATATCGTTCATTGATTATCCTATATGAGTTTCCAGATGTATTCAAAAATACATTAATGCTAGTTGGATTATGAGTGCAAAATATAGATGCAAATGGGTATTTACCCTTGAATATGGAGCAATTTCTTGGTCATCTAAGTAAAGTCTTGTATAATGCATTTCCAATGTAATTGGAGTTCAGTTTTTGGCTGGCGCTACTAGAGAAAATGGTTGAATGGTCTCAATCTTTGCAATCTATATCTTTTCATTACAATAATTTACCATATTATCAACATTTTATAGTAAAACATGCATACAATGGTAAGGTAGGCATATAAGGCATAATTATGCAATACAATTAATTGAAGATGGAATTATTGCTGTTAAATATATGAAGTCAAGCAAATATTTAGCAGATCTTTACACCAGATGACTCTCAAAAGAGGAGAAATTCTTTGTACACCGCGGGTGGTATAGAAAATTTAATGTAGAGTGCACTGTCTTATCTCATTGATCTACATAGCCACCACCTTCCAACGCGCATTTAATGCCTGCAGTTTTATATTTTCATTTGAAATTTTGAATGACGAAAATATTCTTACTTTTTGAAAAAATTATAACATCTTATATCTATATTATGATATTTTGCATGCAGAAAGTCATAATTTGACGCACAGAATGTCATAATTTGACGCAAGATGTCATAATATACCACAGGATATCATAATATGCCATAGGATATCATAACTTTTTTCAAAGAGTAGAGATATTTTCATCATTAAAATTTTAAATAAAAAATAAACTGCAAACATTAAATATGTATTGAAAAGTGATTGGACAAAATATTCTTCCTATTTTATGATATTTTGGATCATATTATGACATCCTGTGTGCAGAAAATTATAATTTGATATAGGATATCATAATATGCCAGAATGTCATAATTTTCTAGATCATATTATGACATCCTGCATGCAGAAAGTCATAATTTGATATAGAATGTCATAATATACTATAGGATATCATAATTTTTTTCAAAGAAGAAGGATATTTTCATCATTCAAATTTTTAAATGAAAAAATAGAATACAAATATTAAATGCACATTGGAAAGTGATGACTATGTAGATCAATCAGGTAAGACGGTGCACTCACGTCGGATTTTCTACATCGCCCGCGGTGCACAAAGAATTTTCAAGGAGTTGGTAAAAAAAAATATCAAGTAATATGAGAGTAAAACCCTTGACTAAATAGTCACCAATAATTGAAACCAATTCATGAAAATGACTAGTTTGGATCTAATTGACAAGAACAAGTTACTGCAAGTGACCGATGTAGCATTGACATTTTATATCAGTCCCATCTAAAGTTACTTATTGTTCACCATTATGGAAATGACATTAAGCAATGCTCTTAATGAATTCAAGAAAAATGCAAATACAAGAGAAGTGTCTATATATAATGGTGATATATTTAAAACTTCATCTATATGAACATGAAAGTGATGCCACTTCTCATAAGAGTTTAGGTGATGTAGTCCAGAGATGTTCAACCTTATGGTTTATTGACTTTGAGCCCTCATACATCAGACTCCATGATCAAGGGTCTCAAAATATTGAAATAACATGTCCAAGACTATTACAAATGAAAAAAGGTAATATATGCATCAAAGTTGCATTAGAATATTAACTGGTCAAGCTCCCACCTGGCATTGTCATAAGGCCAGCAAGTGACTATATATGAGACCTATCCAAGTAAGGTAACACTCGATTCACAAGTGCCTAATGAGCATAAATTTTGTAAAATTGGGCAATACTGGGACAAGTTAAAATGTCAATATTATTTTATGCATATCAACTCAAAATATGGCTTCATCCTATTAGCGAAATTTGAATTTTGTTAGTATATGGGATCTGATCCGCCCATAATGCAATGGTAGTTTTGGGTGGTTACTTTTAGTAACTATCCAACCCTATTTAAAGAAAAACTGCAACAGAGAGATAGATACGTTCTGAAGAAAAACTAGAATAAAAAAACTCTCCTCCTTTTCTAGAATTCAAGAGACTCTCTCCATTACTCTATTATTTCTCAGATGCTTTTATACTGTGAAAAATTGGTATCTTCATGTTAACCATATTTTGCACATGTGAATTCAAATTGACCAACAAATTGATCAATATTTCAATATTAATTCAAAGTATTTATTCAATATAAAATATTTACTATTCAATAGTAAATTAATTCAATACTATATATATTTTATATATTTATAGTAATATAATAATAATAATCAAAATAATAATAATAAATTAAAATAATAAAATAATAATAATAAATAAGTATATTAATTATTATCTATTATATTAATTATAATTTATTATTATATAATAATAAATAATTAATCATAACATATTAATTCTAATAAACATATTAATTTAATAAATTAGATTAGAATAAATTTAAATTATATTAACTAGTAAAGCAGTTAAAGATCCATTTGGACCAAAAATCTGTAAGTTAGTGTTTGATTTAAAATTTTAATTCCATTCTTCATTGGTATTAGAGCTAAGTTTAAGCTATTTTATAGCATGATTTAGTATGTTAATAACTGATTATTGAATAATTTTTATGATTAATTGATTGTTTGTATATAATTTTGCACTGTAAATTCAAAAACTTGTTTCTCACTATACACTATGAATTAGCACACTAATTTTTGTGTGGAAATAGTCTAAGATGTCTGGTTTATGCCTATAAAATTTTGTAGAAATTAGGTAAGCCATTCGAGAGAAATTGAAATTTCAAATTTCTAAAATTATAAATTTAAGAGGGCAAAACTAAAAATTAGTTCAATTTTTCAGATTTCAAAATTTACATGGTTCGAAAGAGCATGTCAAGAACTTTAAGTTCATATATAATTTGAAATTTTTGGAGATTAGTAGAGGGAGATATTAAAGATTAAAAAATTAGGGGCTAAAATGAATAAAATCTAAAAAAATATTGGAGATTTTTTGATGCTGAAGAAGATGGCCATTGTGCTGCACATCACGTATGATGGTGGGTCTTAGAAAGAAGACCCATGGTGGGAATACTCTTCCCACTTAATAAAAAAATTGATGGCTCTTTCCACTTAATAAAAAATCAATTTAAACCCAAGCCCTCCAGGATTAGAGCTAGGGGTGGCAAATGGATTGGGTCAGTCATAAACAGATCGGGTCATAAATGGATCAGATTAGAAAATAGTCAACCCAAATCCGACCTATTTATTAAATAGGTCAAAAATTCAAATCTGAACCTGACCTGTTTATTAAACAGGTAACCTGATCCGATCCATTTAATCTATTATTAAATAGATCAAATTAGGCTAAATGAATTAAACAGGTTAAACGGATTAAGTTAAATGGGTCAGAAAAATGTTAAACAGATTTTAAATAGATTAAACGGGTCTTAAATGGGTTAAACGGGTTAAACGAGTCTTAAATGGGTTAAACGGGTTAAACGAGTCTTAAATGGATCAGAAATAAGTTAAACAGGTTAAACAGGTTAAATAGATTATCTGACTCAATCCAACCAAAATATTAAACTGATTAAACGGGTTAAATAGTTCAGATATCTAAAATCCATATCCGATCTAATTATTAAACGGATTAAATGGATCGACCCATTTATGGTCTGAACCCATTTAACCTAAACCTAAATCTATTTATGGAGGATCGAATACGGATCGGGTTGGCGGGTTGGGTCATATTTTGCAAGCCCTAATTAGAGCCCAAAACCAGCACCTTTGACCACTCAGCCAAGCTAATGTCATATTTCTTGAAATATATACATATATACATATACATACATACATACATACATATATATACATACATACATACATACATACATACATATATATATATATGTAAATGAATAAAAGATACTTAAATATAATAGAAGTAGAATAGAAAAGACTTTGTATCTAATTAAACTTGTATCTTGATATTAGGTGCCTAAAACATATTTTTTCAAATATTTTATTTTTCTTATTGTTATAGAAAAATAGTAATTGTGTGCATATGCCCACACCAGGCATGAGTTAAAAAAATGGTAAGATAATTGAATGAATATAGAATGGAACTTAATGTTGATATGATTGAGCATGCCAAAATAATCATTGAAAATGTATAAACATTATATTTCGGAATATGTATTGAATGAGGATCAAAGATTCTCAGTATTATGAGTTACTGTATCTGATTTTTGGCAATATTTATTAGATCATTTTGGGAATCATCTAGACCATATAAAAATATTTTGGTTAGTGAATGCTTTTGTGGAAGAGTACATGATAAGAAATATCACCAGATCAGTAGCCCTCTCATTAAGCCCTAATTTCATCATTATGGGTATGTTGACTTAGGAACTTCATACCTACCAAAGTAGCACCTAGATAAGTCCTTAAAGAAATTGATGAGTCTATCCTTAAGAAAATTCGATACTTTTATCACTAGTTTGTTCTATTAAAATATATTATTATAAATATTTATTTATTATTGTAATGCACATTTGATATGTAAATAGATGGATTTGTTTTCATGTATGAAATTTCATCTATTATTTGGTATGCAGCCTTAAATTTGAACATATATGTTGCATTTATTATTAATTTTGGGGTATACTTATTTTAAGTGGGAGTTTTAGATGACTTGAATGCTTGTAATGTCTTTCATCTAGAATGGATATTTTGCTATAATGATACCAAGTTTGTGATAATTGAATATTAGGATAACGAACGATGATTAAAAATATAGTGAACTTTTAACTTTGTGCCTTGTATTATTGACAAAATCAAATGTTTATTGTGTTTGGGTACTGACATTATACATGTACATCTTTTTGTACTAGATTTTTCATGGCATCAAAAAATATTATTACTGAACTGAATAAAAATGAAAAGATAAATGATGATAATTATAATATTTATTATATAAAATTTAATATGTGCTTGAGAAACAAAAGCCTTAGAGGCTATATATCATTAATGACAAACCCTGGTGTGGATAATTCTGTTCAAAATAAGAGAGACTAAGAGACATATCGAGCTTGAAAAAAGGTAGATTTTATAACTCAAGGCATTTTGGTAAGTTCTATGAATGATGATCTACTATATGAATGCAAGTAATATCTGATTGCTTATGCCATGTGGAATGTCTTAAAGGAAAGTTTGGATGCACATCAGTAATCAAACTGAGGCATCTAACAATCAAGTTTGACCCTTATAATAAGCATCCCAATCATACAATTCAACAATACCTAAAGAAGATATCAAACATGATTACTGAGTTGAAGTCAGCTGACCATCTTTGTCTGATCAACAATAAGTACAAGCTGTGATCGGTTCTCTTTCTGTTAACTAAGAGTATATGAAGGTTAATCTAAACTACAATAAAAGTATCAAGATCTTCATTGATATTGTCCACCATATAGAACTCGAAGACGAGTGCCTTATAATGGCGAGGCTTTCTGGACAGGCCTTTATGATCGAGTCTAGCTCTCAAAGTGCTTCAGGTTCTCAACATAAAAGGTACTAAAATAGGAAAGAGAAGGGAAAGGAAGGTGGAGCTATACCTAAGAAGAATATGACCAACCATAACAAAAAGGGTAAGCAGTTTGGGAGAAAAAAAAGATAAGGCCAAGATAAATTGTTACAATTATGGCACATTGGGTCATTTTGCTCGTAAGTGCTTCGAGCAAAAGAAGATAACACCTAATCTTGATTATTGATATGACATATATATATTTCTAGATCAGTATTGCTTATTAAATTTTATCCTTTTTGGATTGCAGGCTCAAAAGCTACAAACCATATAGCTAGAGATCAAGGAGCATTTATAGAGTATCGTCGAATCCCAACAAGAGTAAGATGCATTTACGTGGAAATAAAGCTAAAGCTAAGGTCAAAGGAATTGGTATTTGCAAATTGGATTTGTATGGTGGCTGATCTTTGCTCTAACACGATGTTATATATACATCCAAAATTCAACAAAACTTGGTCTCTGTAGTTTTTTGATTTAGGTTTCAGTTTGAATTTTAGGTCTAATAGTATGGACTTATTTAATGATATTATTTATTCTAGTTTTGATTATATAATAAATGATTTATTTTCACAGAAGTTGAACACTATATGTGTAATTATGCAAGGGTTGTTTTTATTTACATGCCTCTACTAACAATAGTAATGTGGATATGAATATTTAGCATGCTAGAGTAGACCATATTAGGCAAAATCGAATGAATAGATTAGCAAAGAAGGTTTATTGGGGTCACTTTCCAAAATGAAAATACCCATTTGTGAGTATTGTTTGGCTAGAAAACTAACTAGAAAATCATTTAGTAAAGCAACTAGAGCCAAATTTTTATTGTAATTGATACATTCTGACATCTCTAGTCCAATGAGTATAAGAACAAGATGATGAGCTTTGTATTTCATTATATTTATAGATGATTTCACATATTATGATCATATTTATCTAATTTCTCACAAGTCTGAAGTACTAAAGTATTTTAGACTATATATAAATGAATTAGAGGATCGGTTAAAAAAAATAAAGATCTTAAGAATTGATCGAGTGCATGAATATCTATCTGGATAATTTAAGAAATTATGTAATGATAAAGAATTATGAGGCAATTGACTATTGTGGCATCCCTCAGTAAAATGAATTTATCAAGAGAAGGAATAGAACTCTTTTGAAAATGGTTAGATCTATGATGGTACAAGTGAACCTATCAATCTCTTACTAGGGAGATGCATTGATGGATGTTGCCTATATACTTAATCGTGTACCCTTGAAATTAGTTCCTTCCATACCTTATGAACTATAGATGGATAGAAAATTTGACCTAAGTCATTTAAAATCTTGGAGGTCTATTGCCTATGTTTATGATCATTTTGATCAATATGAAAAATTAAGTCTGAGAGGAAAGAAATGTATCTTTATTAGATACTCAGTATACTTGAAAGATTATGTATTCCTAGGTGAACAGACAAATAGAAGCAATGATTGAAATAAAATCACAGGATGTGACTTTTCCTCAGAATGATTTCTCGAGTAAGGGTGAGATTGATAGAAATACTCTTTTATATGAAATAAAAGAATCAGATAATATCAATTTTTAATAAATTGAGACACAAGAAGAGATGTCTTGACTTTAAAAATCAAGTGGGAGTGCTAGAATAAGTGAATTTACTTAATAAGAGTTTAAATTACGAAGAAACAATCACAAGAGCATACCCACTGTCATTTTAAAATTGAAGGAGAAGTTTTATTAATCAATCCACAAGATAGTGATGAACCTAAATAGTTTGTGAGGCTCTATCTTATCTTGCAAAGGAACAATGAAAAAAATAATGAAAAAAAAATGGAGTCTATAAAGGTAAATCAAGTTTGAAAACTTGTAGACTTTCTACCTAGGCGCAATATAATTGAGAACAAATGGGTTCTCAAGATCAAGCACAAGACTAATGGAATTATTGAAAGATATAAGGCTCGCCTTATAAAGAAAGATTATACCCAACAAGAGGGCATAGACTTTGAGAAAATTTTTTATCTAGTTGTAAGATTTGCCTCAATTTACTTAATTCTAGCTATTGTAACTCCAATGGATTTGGAGCTATATCAAATAGACATTAAGATAACATTCTTAAATGAAGAACTAGATGAAGAAATCTACATAGAGTAGCTAGTGGGTTTCATTGTTAAAAGCTAAAAGAGTAAAGTATGCAAATTGCAACGTTGTATATATATTCTAAAATAACTATCCAGATAGTGATATTTGAGATTTTATCAAGCAGTAATCTCTTATGATTTTAAATGATTGATGAGGATCACTATGTGTTAAACGATCTATGAAGAAGTTTATAATAGTGTCATTATATGTGGATGATATCTTATTGGCTGAAAATGATAGATTTTATCTTTGCTATAAAGGAGTGGTTATTCTCAAACTTTGAGATGAAAATTATGGATGAGGTGAATTATATTCTCAGTGTTAAAATACATCGAGATCATTCAAGAAAGCTCTATGCTCTTTCATAAGAGTCATATATTAAGAAGATTTTTGAATATTTTAATATAAAAGACCGCAATCCTATAAACACTCTTATAGCAAAAGGTACTCACTTGAGCCTTAAAATGTGTCTGAGACTCCACAAGAAAGAAATAATTTCCAATGTACCATACTTAAGTATGGTTGAAAGCCTAATGTATGCTATGATGTATACAAGGCCAGTCATTTATTATGTCGTAAGCTTGATCATGCCGATATCAATCAAATCCAGGATAAGGGTATTAGAAAGCTATCAAAAGAATTTTAAGATATTTAAAAGACACTGCAGACTATTTCTTTGCTATCAGGGATCCGATTTGTGTTTGTGAGGTTATATTTTGATTAAGGAGGAGATATAGGGTTATGCCTCCAATCCAAGATCTCAAGTCAGAGGTCACGGTAACTGCCACACACTCATGAAAAACTCTCCCAACAAGCATGTAAGGCATCTCATCATGCTATCATAAAACAGTAGCGGAATAATTTATTCGATAAGTTAAGTCTAACTTTCATCATCTAAATTTTAACTTTGATATCTCAATAAATTCAATGATATTTGAAAGATTTTATATCAAATTTAATAAAATTTTCAATCTAAAATAAGAGTATTGAAGCTTTGCTTCTAATTACTCCCCCATATATATTTCTGTATCATCTTAGTTTCTCAAGATCGGTAAAAATAGTAAAATAAGATGTTTTGAGCTAGACAGTCCAATAAGTAATGATCATTTTAACTAGATTATATCAGGCAATAAGTAAATAATCATTTATAGAAATAAGCATATAGAGTTCATCAATTCGAAATCAATTTTAATTATGCAATATTGTTCATGTCAAATTCAATTTTTTTTCAAAAATTTGAGTTTTCTTAGAGAATTCAATTTTTTTCATTCCCAAGTTCTTTTCATCAATCACGAGCTATGACCATATTTTTTTATAGTAGGGTCATAACACTGCATATCATTTTATGGTGAGCAAAGTCCTTCGAAATCGCTGGTCTTACTGGCACTTTGTCGTTGGTCTCACTGACGATAAGTCACTGATCTCGCTGGCGACATAGACCTTCCGGACAAATCAGTTACCAACATATCAGTCTCTATTAGCAGGATTCTTTACATAGTCAGATTGTCAATTCATATCATTTTTGAATCAAAATTTTTCATAAATCATATTTTTATTCTAATTTGATAGGAATATATATAATCATGTGATATCGAAATCAATCAATATAATATATAACAAAATCAATACATTTAATTATACTTCATCATAATATTTAAATAAGATATTTAAATAATAAAATATCATTCAACAAATTCATGCATCATTTCATAAATTATGTTAGAAAAATATATTATAATTTATCGATAAATTTAAAAAAAATAAAGCATTATTTATCTCATACATGTTTTAATAAATCAACATAATTTCATAATTTTTTTTTCAAAATCTTCAATTCATAGATCATATTGTAGTATCTCATTACTAGACATCCACAACCCTATACATGATCAAATCTAATAATTAAAATGGTATGAATAATTAAAAAAGATAGAATTGATAAATAGTTGCATCCAACCATCTAGATTGGTCCAGTCATTTAATTCTATCCTTTAAAGATCTAATTAGGGCATAGGTGGTTCAGAGCCTATCTATTGGGTCAATTGGGATTCAAAATGATATGATTGAGAATCTCTCATTAAGTTCACAAATCAAGTAGAGAGAGAAAAATCAAATGATAGAAAATTAATAAGGTATAATAGAACTGATCAGATAATATAGCCCAACATCTCGATCGGCCCAATCAAGATGATTTAAATCAAAATATAATTAAATAACTATAGAGATGATTCAATAAAATTACAGATGATCAAATCTAGTAGTTCGTGGTCTGGTCAAAATGGATGCTGAAATGCTATCCAGCAATCATGGATCAAGACTTCTTCACTAAGGCTGTTCAAACTCATCATCAATCTTCTTAAAATTTCAAAAATTCTAAGAAAAAGAAACAATCTGGAGAGAAAAAAATTTTAGAGAGAGAAAGTAAAGAGAGAAAGTAGAGAGAGAAAGAGAGCGAAGAGAGAGGATAGAGGAGAGATAGAGAGAAGTTATTTTTTCTTTTTTCTTTCTTTTCTTTT
>KE504810.1:278441-303640 GCA_000441515.1 Elaeis oleifera | reverse complement strand
TAAATTTTTTATTTTTTTTAAAAAGATAATCATCCTAAATCTCTGTGAAAACGATCCCTACTTATCTTATCTATATAGTTTGAGTTAGTTTTTATTCTTGATCGCCTACGACAACGATCAGAAAGTGAAGAATGGATCTCTACTTCTTCATTGTGTGAGACGCTTAAGGTTCGATAATCTCTATTGGTACCCTAAAGATTTTTGATTGTTTCTTAAAATTTTATTTCAATATTTTCTACTTTAGTGTGTCCCTAATAGCCATGTGTGATTTGGTTTAGGGGGTTATGTCTAAGAAAGTAGCCAAATTGAAATGAAAAGACTTGAGTAAGAAAGGAAGAATATATTTTTGCTCTACATCCATATTTGTATTCATCGGTCGACTAGTTGTATCATCCATGAGGGAGAAGGACATAATTATGAATACATGATAGTGAAAAAGGTCAAATATGCTCCTAATGCTATTGTTAATAGTGGAATCGGAGATTTTATGGTCGACGTAACAATTAGTTTGGTGTATTACAAATATATTGATCTCTTAGCAATGAGTTATTATGTATTCCTAATAGGTGCATGACAAATAAGCTTTTGAATACATGCTGGTCATATGACCTATTTGCCTAGTATAAATAGATGAGAAATATAGATGGAGATGAGTTGTGTACATCATGTGCAAGTGGAAGATGTTGGTATATAAGACTTAATCTAGCCATAATGCAATGGCAGTTTTGGATGGTTATTTCATGAATAACTACCAACCCTATTTAAAAGCAAAAGAAAAAAACTATAAGGGAGAGATGGATACATTTCGAAGAAAAAAAGAACAAAAAAAACTCTCTTTCTTTATAGAATTTAAGAGACTCTCTCCATTAGTCTACTATTTCTCAAAGACCTTAGACTATGAAAATTGATGTCCTCGTATCGACTATACTATGGACTAACCGGTAAGTAGTCAGAGATCTATTTGGACTAAAACTTATAAATTAGGATTTGATTTAGAATTTTAATTTCGTTCTTTAAATTTGAAGCTCGAATACTTTATCACTACATCTATATCAGGTAAGCATTCAAACACCATTTGAATCACTACATTCAGGGCTTATATGGGGAAGCTATAGGCAAAATACCAAAGTAGTGTCAATGCAGTCAAGACAGTGTCTAATGCAAGATTTTATACTGTTAGATATTGGATGTCAGTTATTATACCAACTAATTTTTTTTCAAATGTAATAAGGTCCAATTAAGCCTAGAAATCCCAAAGTCATCATAGTTCAACACCTAGTCAAGTTAAGATATCTAAAGATAGTAATTATATCATCAGATTAAATTGGATGGCTAGAGACCCATTATAATATCTATTTTTGCTTATGGAATGCCCTTAAGGAGGAGATTACTTGTTATAACAGGTTTTTGATGTCGTGTTCGCGCTTTAGTCTAGTTTTGAGGGTTCCTACTCATCTCTATCATTATAAGAAGCCCTAGAGTCTATAAATACCCCAATGTACCTCCATTTTTATATGATCAATAATAAAAGCTTGTTTCTTTAGGTGCGATTCTGCTCCTTTTTTTTTCTCCTTGCACAGTGGATTCTATGTAGGCTTTTTGATATTTTCTGGAGACAATGGCAAAGCTAGTTAATGAGCCCTCGATTACAACATGCTTCAAGGGTATTAGCTAGTGGAATTCTTGGCAATGACGAAATCTTTTTAATTGTGAGATGATAAACTATCATGCATCCTTTTGTTAGAGCTAACTTCCTTTAGCCCTCTGGTTTTAAATTAATTTCTTGTTTCTTACTTCGGGCTAATATCTTGCTGATCATTATTTTTCACTTAGAAAATCGTTCCTTCATTGTTTTGCTTTGAAGATAGGACCAAGCCTTTCTCATCTGCATTATTAGAGTTTACTCTCCGGATTGTTCATGAAATTAGGACAAATACATGGTCATCGAATATGCTAAGCAATATATAATTACTCTTATGGAAACTGACTAGTGTTATGTGGTTTTCAGTTCTATCATAAACAGTATGTTAAGCCAAGGCCATGAGTCATGACTTCAATAGATATATGTAAACTCGTTATAATATTTGTCTTTGGCATGAGTATTTAAAATGATAGCATAGATTTGCGGCAGACATGCCTAACTTTATATCCTTCTTTAATGACATATTTATTTAGTTTTTCACAATTGTTTATATATCATCTTTATAGTAGGGCATCTCTTTGAGTTCACAATTCTTTAGTGCATCGTGTTAATTCTTATGTTACTACCTGATTGAAAAGTGGCATCTCCGATGTAGGCCACATAAGTTTCAAACAATGACCCTAGTGAGAGTATATAAAGAGAGCCAAAATCACCTGCAAAGAGGGGACTAAAGTTGTCCATGCACGAGGCCACACTGTGAGTAGCTCTAGCATTATTTATCATTCTAATAGACTGATCAAATGGTTTGGATCATAAGTATGTAACACATAGATCATAACTGCTGACATGGTGTTTTCATGTTAGCGAGGCTGTAAAGTTGGCATTATAATGTTATATAGCAGCTTATCAGTTTAAGGGGTTGTAGCTGAACAAGCAAAGCAACGAGAAGCTGCAACCTATCATATTATTGATGTTATTCCACCTCTAATGTAATTCATTGATCAAACGGTCCAGATCATAATTGATATATCCAAATCATCCATCAAATTTATCATTTTCATGGCAAATAACCAATGACTTATTTGATTCACGGGAAGAAGAGGAGGAAGAAAATGTGGTAACAAAGAAATGGAGAAATACCTCATACTTGGTTGGAGTTTTCAAAAAAAAAAAGATAGAAAGTAATTTTTCAACTGAAATAGAAAGAAACTATATAGGACATGAGGCTAATTCTCCATTGGTTGGAAATTGAAAATTTTTTTTCCAAAAATTTCTTAAAGTTTTATATATAATGGATAAGATATTTCTTTATTAAAGGCATGATAGATATTTATATAATTTTTTAAAAATAAATATTCAACCAAATATAAGTCATTCTGAAATGTGTCATTTTTCTATAGTAATCAAGCATACAAAATTACTTTTTCAAGCATTATACATTCAGGCATCAACTTTTGAAAAAGATATTTCGATGAGAAAAAATTCTTTTTGTGAACCGAACGAGTCCTTGGCATGCTATTGGAAGGTTGTAAACTAGTACTTAAGTTTGATTCCTGCTAGCTGGTATACACTAGTTTGTGTTAAAATACCATTTTATCCTTAAAATTGGGAGTTTAGAGGTAAAAGTAGACCCTATTTGGATCTATTTTTATACTTGAATATAGATAAAAATTAGAGCATCTGATTAATATTTATATCTGTATTCATATTAGTTGAAAAAATAATATAAATATAGATAAATAATTATTAATTTATATCCGATTATTCGATTCTATCTATAATCTTATTTAATTTTATATAGTGCTTATAAATTTTTAAAAATAATAATTATATAAATATACTATTAAATTAATTATTATCTATTTATAAATATCTTTGATTTTATAGTTATAAATTTAATTATCTGATTTATATCTATACTTTTGATTTTCTATTTTATCCATATTAATTTAAATAATATAAATATATATTTTATATTTAACTGATATCTATATTTATATTTTTTATTAAATATAATAAATATAAATATAGATATAAATATATTAATATTTGGTCTATTTTCAATCCTATTTACAGCACACGGGGTTCATTCTCGGGGTCTCGATAAATCTGGCAATGCCCATGCGGACACAGCTCTGGAATCCATGCGGACCTCATACCATACCCACACGTTACCCGTGGACCCCATGTTAGTAGCCAATTAAACTTCGCCACAGCGAAGGCCACACGCACTTTGCCACCGGGAGAGGATCCGCCACCAAAGAATTTTAAACCGCGGGCGCCTATAAAACCCGAAGTGGAATCAGCGCGCCCCCTGGGATCTGGTCGCTCTCCTCTCTCTCTGAGCTCTCCCTCTGAGCTCTCCCTTGAACCCCAACCTCCTCTCTGTGATAAAAACCTACGGTTCTCTGCCAAGAATCTAGGGTTTCTTCCCTTTGTCTTCTCTCTCTCAAACCCTAGAAGCCAAGGATTGAGGAGAGAAGTTAATGGCGGAGGCGCAGGGAGGACGGAAGAGGAAACGTAGAGGCGAGGCCAAAGCCTCGGGTCGGGAACGCCGAGAGCGTGGTCAAGACCGCGGAGCAGCGGAAGACAAGATCGGCATCAAGGGAGGAAGCGGCATTGGTGGCTAGGCCCGTGAGGGAGAGAAAGCCCGTGGATAGGTTCGTGGCGGGGCGCCGCAGCCGCGGAAGGTCGGGAATCGATGGCATTTTCTATTGAACAGGTAAATCTTGAGCCGATTTCTTGTTGATGATCGATTTCTTGGCTCTGGGGCTCTTGAATTGATGGAGATTGTGTTTCTGCTCTTTGAGAGTTCCTGATTCGGGGACTATGTTACTGAAGCTTCTTGTGGTTCAGGCCCGGAACTAAGCTGCAGGACATCCCAAATGGTACCAACCCTACCTTCCGATCTACCTCTCTTTCCATTCATTGCCTTTTGTAGTGTCCCTCGAGGCATACTCTTCTTCTTGTCTGAAACCTTTTCAGATTCCTGGAGTTTCTTTGTTTTCTAAATCAATTTCTCTGCTTCTTTACTATTCAGTGCTTGTTCTCAGTTCTTGAATACATTCAGAGATTGTGTTTCGTCTTTTATCATTAAAGGCGACATCAACTCGCTGCTTATCTGCAGGAAAGACTTAAATCGTCTCTATTGGCAATTTCTGTTCCATCCTGTCCGAAATCTTCTAAAATTATTGGTCTCCGAATGCTTTTGGTTGTTTCTCTTACAAATTCTACGCCTTTTTAATATTCAATTTTTATCCTCTATTATGAAGATTATATCAATTCATTTTTAGTTGTTAAAGATCATATCAAATCATTTTTTATCTTTCGACTCAAGTCTTCTCAATCAGTAACCAGCGTCTATCTTTTACTAGCAGTGTTCGCCACATAAATGAAGTTATATCCATTTCCAGGCCTCATTAATGGTTTCATAGTTTATTTTCTTTCTTGCTCCCTTTTCTTGTGCTACTCTGTACCATGATACTGAATCCCTGTTATGTTCATGAACTCATTCTCACTGCTTGCTTCTAAAACTCTGACTGAATTGGTCTATTAGCATAAAGATAGTAAGACGTGATTTAGGATTTAGATCTAAGGCCCGTTCTTTTGGGGATAAAGAACTTACCTAGACAGAAAATAATTTATCCATACTTTTTTATGCATTGGAAAATGATGCGGGAATCTGTTACCTATATTTTTTTGTATTACTAGTTTCTTGAATAAGTTACTAAGATCTATCCATATTTTTCATAATTTTTTTATTATATATATAATATTATATATAATAATATAGTATAATATATTATATTATGTATGTTATAATATAGAATATTATATAATATACTTTCATAAAATATATATAATATATGTTGTATATAATATGATATAATATAGATAACAAACTATATTATATATAAAAATATATTATAATAGTGTATAATATTAATATATATTAAAATAATATATTACCATATTATATTATATTTATTATTATAATAATATAAGATATTAATATTATATTATAATAATAAGATATTATATCATAATATTGTATTACTATAACAATATATTATATTAAAATAATAAAATATTACTATCTGAGAATAATATCATTTATAATATAATCATATTATTATAGGGTTAGGGATATATTAGGAATGAAATAAAAAGATTTTTTTTGGCTAATGGGAAAATAATTTACCCACCTCCTAGGTGGGTAAGACCTTTCTCGCATTTCATAGGTAAATGTTATCTATGGAAAAATAATTTATCCAGCTAGAGAAGCATAAAAACATAGGTAAGTTGGTCAATAAAAAAATTGTCCAACCTTTTCATAATATTTATCCATCAAAGAATGGGCCCTAATAGTTTGCTATGGGGTGCTTTTAGCTGATTCAAGGAAAAACCAATCTAGTAAAAAAGAATCCAAGATGTCATGGATTGTCACTGAAAATGAGGCAATTCACTTGGGATAAAGGTGCATGTTTTGCACCATGGAAAGGCTGTATAGCCCTGGATAGCTGCTACCATCATCCATCTCCTTGTTACATACCATGTTTGGCAGCCAACTGACCCTTTATATTCTTGTGATAAGTGACAGCCGTCTATCCCTAAGATGGATAACTTGGTGGTTATCTGGCTATACTGCCTTCTTTGGTGTAAATACGTGCTGTAGAGGATCTGAACTCTGAGTTGTTTATTACATAGAACTGCTCCCTTTGAGATACTTAGCAACTTGCACCAGTAAAACTTGTAGTCTAGTGTGGGCTTGAATCATCAAATATAGCATTTAACTGGTTGGAAAAATTATCTGGGCTTGAAATCTATTTGAGGTAACTGGGATCCTGCTTTCAGGAGAATCTGAAAGATGTTCTCATTGAATTGCTATAAATCTGGAAACAAATGAGAATCAGGACACTGACGAAAAACAAGGTCTATGGTAGCTTATGGTTGTGGGATAAGATGCTTTATCCTTCCTTGAAATTCTTCCGGAGTTTTGATAGTGTGACTGATGGGCTTTGGTTGATGGATGTCCTGAGTAGAATTATTATTTGTGTTTGTGCAGCGTGGCTGATCAGCAAAGATATATCCAAGTGCAATTATTGCTTAGGGAGGATTTTGTGTGGAACATGGATAATGAAATACTGGTAGATTATCTATTTTATGGATATGTGGAGCATTTTAGATATATGCTAATTGAAGACCTACCCCCTTCTTTGTGGAGCATTTTTTGTTAAAAAAATTATATGCAAATATAAGAACATTGAAGCTGAATAAAAATAAGATTCCTAACAAAGTCTTTTGTTTGATGATCTAGGAGGGAGGAATTAAAGAGTGTTAAGTGCATGTTCTACTTGGATGGTCGAAGAGGTTACCGATAAGAATGGGCATCCCAATGCATGAGTTTCTTGCCACTGCAGGATTTGGGGAGGGTCAAATGTATGCAGCCTTATCCCTATATGCAGAGATGTTATTCTATGTTTTGAATCCATGACATTTGGGTCACAATGGAGTAATCTTATGATTGCACCACAGCCTGCCATTGGTTGAAGAGGGATTGGTGATACCATTATTTTTGCATTGTGTATTTGGAGGGCGAGGAAGAAAATTCTTGCTGATGATGTTTTGAGATGTTTACCTAGGGCCTCTATTTGGTAGGTTGGCTATCTACTTACAGGAGAGTCAGTAATTGTGATTCAGGTGTTTGTGGCAATTGTGTCCTTTGCTTGACCTTCAATAGTGGCAACAAAATTATAGCTTATATGAGTCTTCCTTGAAACAAAAGAGTAAACAATGCATATGTCACTGAATTAATGCTGGTGCTACGGTGCAATGAGAAGTGATAGTTTGAAGGATGTCATAGAAAGTATTTAGTTTTAGCACTTACTAATTATTTGAGCATGTCTTTATTTTTAATATTACATTTCAAGTTTTCTTCCCTGACCCAGTTATGTCTTCTTCTTTTAGGAAGGAATTTTGAAACTTCCTAGTTCTCTTTGTGTATCACATTACTTATCTTTTCTTCCTTTGCATGGCAAACTGCATTGCAACACAAATACAGTTTCAAATGTGGCTATACTTGCAACTTAAAATTAGAGTAGTCAAAGTAGAATTCTCCAACATGTTTCTGAGGCTCTACAGTTTCACTCTGAATATTTATATATACCTTGCTTATAATTTTGGTGCATGTTTTATGGTCTTAATCTTGTCTTCTGCTTCCCCTTTATTTTTGATGTAAGCTTGCTTATTCTATTTGCATCGTTAGCTAGTGCAAAGTAACAATAAGTTAGAACTTTAAAATTTTCCATATATTCAAGCTACTTAAGCTATAAAACTTAGATTACTTTTAGGATGAGCTTTCCTAGATTCTCCAAAAAAATTAAAGTTTAGCTTTTGTGAACATGGTCAGCCGCAATTTTTGTTGAATGTATTTGATGTTTATATAGTCATGGCAGTGCCTTCATAATCCACCATCTTTTGGTGGTAGCTGGAAGATAGCAAGTATGAATCTCTATATCTAATTAAGAATAGAGGTATTTAGAACTTCCTAATTCCAAATCATAGGAGGGGCTTGTGGTCCATTTTAGGGCCCATTTGGATAGTTGGGCCCAAAATCTTATATGATTCATGGCCAACCCCAAAATATAGAATTATAAGCTGGACCAGGCCTATTTTACAACCATCCAGGACCACCTTTTGAGTGGGGCTGACCTGAATTCCATAGGAAGAAAAAATGCCCAACCACTAAAAATATAGAATTATAAGCCGAACCAGGCCTATTTACAAATATCCAGGACCACCTTTTGAGTGGGCTGGCCCGAATCCCACGAGGAGAAAAATTTTTGGGCCCAACCATCCAAATAGGCCCTTACGATTTGGATAATCCTCATGGCAAGGTTTGCCATATCATTGCATATTGATGCCGGAGTATCTATGAATGACTAAGTCTGTATAGGTTGAATTGGATGTATGTGACATAGCATGGTTTGCGGATCTCAGCCGCATGGGTTGTGGGTCCCTTATGCATGGGTCGCAGGATATAAGATTAGTTTTGATGATTAGTTATTTTCTGTCTCAATTAGGAAAGTTGATGTTAGTTAATTCTAGAGAGTTTTGATTTTTCATAATTTTTTCTGAGAACTTTTGATGTTATTAGGAAAGTTATTAGTTAAAATTCTTCGAGTTAGAATAGGACTTGAACTTCCATATTGGAAAGTTGAAGAAAGAGTTCCTCTGTACTACTTATAAATGCCCCACTAGGGCTCCTCTTGTAATCAACCTTGAGATACTTAACTTATTGATTAATGGAGATTTTGTCATGGAAACTATTTTCCATTGTCTTCTCTTTATTCTCTCTTTCCTCCCTTTTGATGGATTTTTAGGATTTGTGAGTAAGCGTGTGAGAGCTATATTCTTGGGTGGCCTACCAAGGTATTTTTTCGACCTTGGAAGAGAGTGATCCATCCTTGCTCCTCTTCCAACTACCATCCACCTCTGTGTTGTATGTGTTGTAATGGGGTTTCTACCTTGTCACAATCAGTTTTATCAACATATCTTTCCTCCTTTGAGTTTCTTGCCCAAGTTTAGACCTCCTTGGTATCAGTTGGTATCAATGCATGGTTCAAGATGTCGCCCAACTACTGCAACATTGAAGAGCATGTTGAACTTGAGCAAGATTTGTGAGATATTGAATTAGATGAATTGCATAGCTGCTTGAATAACTTCGACAAGAAAATCAAAGGCTTCATCAATGACAAGAGCAATGTGGATGCCAACATCGCCGACATTCTAATCACTACTTTGATAGAGAGCCCTTTGATGATAAAAGTGAGTTTTCAATGCAGAAGTGAAAGATTTTAATCCATTCTACAATAGAAAGGTGTCTTCATCGAACGAAGAAGATATTTGGCACTAACATGCATTAAGACCACATCGCAACCATCATGACTTTGGTATCAAAATAGGCATCATTGACTTTGAAGGATGCCTACAACCTAACAAGTTTGTTGATTGGCTTCATATTGTTAAATGAGTTTTCAAGTTTAATGAAGTTTCTAACGATCGACGTGTGAAGCTAGTTGCCATCAAGCTTAAGAATACGCATCAATTTGGTGGAAAAATTTGAAGTGATGATGTGAGCATGAAGGATGTAGCAAGATCCGAAAATGGGACAAAGATGCGTTGCGAGCTCAAATATAAATTCCTCCCTAAAGATTATCGACATAATAGATTTCTTAAGCGCTATAATTTTTGGTAACGTGACATGACAGTAAAAATGTATACGATGGAACTTGAGCAACTTCTCATGATGTGTCATATCAAGGAGCTCAAAGAGCAAAGTGCGGTGCGATATCTTGGAGGATTGAAGCTTAAGTCATGCAACTTCAACCGTATTGGACATTGGATGATGTGATCCGATTGGCAAAAAAAGTTGAAACGGAGCAACTAAGAACATGTATTTCACGATTTTTGAGGTATAGGGATGGAGCATTTGATCGAAGAATTTTCATGTCAAAAATGTTAGTACCCTCCAAAGCTAGTGCTTCCCAACCATCTCAGAAGAAGCACAAGGGCATCCTCAGTAACTCCAGCCATTAAAACACTATCACCTCCAACCCTCGCAAGTGTTTCAAGTGTCAAGGATTGGAGCATATTGCAGCCAACTGCCCAAATAGAATGCTCGTCTCTTTGGTGGAAGAAGAATCATACACAAAAGAGGAGGAAGAAGATCAGCCAGTCAAGTGGGATGAGGAAGGCTTGAGCGAGGAGTTAGTGCTTGCCGATCAAGGTGAAGCGTGGTGGTCCTCTGCAAACTTAATACTATGATGTTAGCTGATGAAGAAGACTAGCTATTGATCACTGTCGTAGACGGTCAAAAATAAATCTTAACTCAAACTATATAGATAGGGTGAGTCCGGATCAAATCCATAGGGATCAATGGGGTTATGTTCACATTTTAATTAGGATTTTGTTAGAGTTTTAGTTAAATTGCAAAATTAAAATATGAAAGAGTGGGAATTTGATTGAAATAAGAAATAAGAATTCCAATTAAATTAAAACTAGTAAGCAAAAGATTACGATGTCTCAAGGTTTTGATTCAGTTTTTAGTATAATATAAAATATTTCTTCAATATACAATTATTAAAATCATGATTGATCCCCGAGCCTAACCTATCTCATTGGTACGGATCGTAGTACCCTGATCCGCCCCTACGTAGTCATAGGCTATTCAAAGTCTCAAATCATAAAATAAAATAATCTATAATCAGATTCCAAGCATCACCTATCTCGCTGAGTATGAATTGTATCCTTAGATCACGACTTGTCTCTACATAGTCATAGGTTATTCAAAAATCTAAATTATAGTCTAAACAAGAAGCACAATACTTGAAGCAATGAAATGGAATTTTATTCATGAAAGAAATCATTACAATCAAGCTTTAATTGCATAAAGAAAATTATAAAATATAAATACTAAAAACCTCATCCACTCTTCGAAGACGAAGATCCTTAGTCGCGCATGATCCCTTCTCTCTTCCTTGCAAAGGCTTTTGAAGGTTTCCTCCGGATTCCTAGATTCTCGATGAATTCTAAGATGGAGGTATGAAGACTTTTTATAGGTGTTAGGAAGGAGGAAGTTTAATTCTTTTTCGATGTGGGACTAATCTCACGCACACATAGCTAGCCCTGGTTCGGTCTCCATATCACAACACTCGCGTCCCATGACTTTGTAGCGTGCACACCCTTGGACCCATGCAGAACCGTGCCCAACTCTTGTCGTTTGGGCCCAAAAGCCCATGCGTCCAGCACACCCCAGCTCACACCCAGCATCAGCCAAATGCCTCTCTGCCACTCGCCCAGCATCTGCTTAGCGCTTTCTTCTTTTGGTGCGCGCCCAGCCACGTCCATGCATCAGTGTGGGTCCCTGCTCCATGTTCCTTTGCTTTCTTGTAAGCCATGTGAACATCCTTGGTGTAAGGTCCAAGATATCCTTTCCACGTTTATTGCTTGATCCCATGCGTCAGCTTCCAAAAGCTTCCTCCCTTCAGCCCATATTTATTGCTTCCTCTCACATGTCAATGTGGCATTTATGACAACCAAGTCCAAGTTGCCACTTCTATCTTATATCATGCATACGAGATGTGCTGGCAAGTTGATGAGCAAGTGTTGATAAGTCTGAACTTCTGCTTACAAGACCCGCAGGCTATCCATCATCCCAAGCCCACATCCAATCTAACTCAGCCCCATGTCCTCAAACCATGCACCATTCCAAACTCACAACTCATGTGCATCCCAAAAATCATGCTCAAGAGCCTGCAGGTTTGGGCTTCGTCTTGGGCCTGTTAACTGCAATTGTTGAGGGCCTTTGCTAATTGGTGTGTGATTAAATCTTCATAATTTCTTATTCCTGTAAAAGAGCATAAGAAGTATCAAATACAAATAAAAGTGATTAAATAGCATAGATTCTAAATACTCCTTGTGTCATTTTAATGTATTCATCACATCTCCCAACTTGAACTTTACTCATCTTCGAGTAAAATAAATAAATCAGCAATGTGTACCAACTCATCCTTGAATTAAAAATTATCCTAGGCATTCCTAAAAGCAGCTGATATCTGGTCAGACCATTAAAGAGGTACTTCATTGGATTATTAATTCAACCCGATTAGTGGTTGAGTGAAGCCAATAAAATTTTTAGAGTTTTCTTTCGCCAACTTCCACCTCACTCTTTAAGTCCTCTAACTTGCTGTGGGTTTGGTGGTGTCTTTTGTAGTTTAGTCTCCTTATTCTCTCTCTTTTTTTTAACGCAATATTTATATGTATAGTCGGTGCAATGTCCTAACCCGTTAAGCTTTCTAACTGACTCTTGTAGCGAGCTTTAGGCTAATGACTCCCAAATCAGTTGGCTTTAGGGCATCAAGTGTAGAACACCTTTCAGGCTTACTGACTTGAGTCAAAAAAGCTACGAGTTAAGACTGACTCTATAAGAGATTTCTTCATATTCTCATCTTTTGACGCGAACAACAATATTTAGACGAAAGGATCCGGTTACTCAGTGAGAAATGCTATAAATTTATTTTATTAAGGTGGACTTTTGCATACTTTGACCTTTTCACTCATACTCCCATGAAGTAGATTCTTCATCGAGATCAATGGACAGAAGATTATGGAATCACTTCAAAAAATTTCTGGTCTAAACTCTACCATTTGCTAAGTTTCTTAATAATTACCCTCAGTATCTTTAAAATTATTTAGATCGTTAATCATTCATTGATTAGGGTGCCAATTAACTTTAAATCAAGATAAAATTCAGATACACAAAACTAATTATTTTGACCATACTTGAGGACTCAATTAAATTAGTTATTTCCCCTCTCCCAACTTAAACAACATTGTCCTCAATGGAGGAGAGAAATAGAGTGTGATATGTAAAAGAGTGGAAAAGGAAGGAGTTCACCTGGGCTTAATCTGTTCTCGGTGCAGCCTGGACCTTGAAGATAATAGATATAGGTCTCCCCCAACTTGACTGATAGTCCTTCTTGGAGTAGGGTTTCTAAATAAACTGAAAAAAAATAAAAGTAAAATGCAAGAATCTGGGTTGCCTCCCAACAAGTGCTAAGTTTAACGTCTTCAACCAGATTGTTATTAAGATTTTCTTAAGAAATTAGGTTGTCTTCCAACAAGCACTAAGTTTAAAGTTTCAGTCAGATTTTGCTGATTTTCTCACCTATCCAGGATCAAATACTAGATTGAAAAATTTTAGTGGTCTTTCACATCCAAATTTATAAAGATAGCTTGCAACTCCATTATTGATAAATTCCATTATTTCATTATTATCCATTTTCGAAAGATGGTTTGTGACCCTATTCTCAGTCCCTTATTTATTAAGGATTTTTTCTATTTGTTCTTGTAACATGCTCCTAAATTGGGTTTCTGGATTAAGAGTTGGATTCGATGCACTGATTACTGGGAGCATGTCATATGGTCCTGTACATACATATTCAGGTGTGATCAAGGGTGGCTTCAATTTTAGGATCGAGGGTGATTCTAAAGAGAGGGCTATTGGAGAATGTATTGCAGGTAAAGGCTTATATTTCTTAGTCCATAGGGGAGTGGTGCTAAAATTGGATGGCTCTAGTAATGTGTGCACATTTTCAACATATCCATCTAGATCAAAATCATCCACTCCAAAAGGATTCCAACGTGCATGCACTGGATCCTAAGAAATTCTTTTAGGGGTAGCTTCCTTTATTGTATCTTCCACCATGTCTACTTCGAAATAAGTAGTGGTTTGTAGTTTGTGAGGAGCTTGAAATACATTTAACCTCAACTTTCTATTCCCAACTGAGACATCCATAACTCCTATCCTATAATTAATATATGCATTGGCTGTAGCTAGGAAAGGTCATCCTAAAATTATGGAATTTGTCTTGGATCGCCATAATGCTCCATATCTAAAATCAGAAAGTCAATCAGGAAGTAGAACTCCTCTACCTTTACTAGAACATCCTCGATCATCCCATGCGGTGTCTTAACGGATCTATCAGCTAATTGTAAGGTTACCGAAGTGGGTTTTAACTCACCAAATCCAAAGAGGTCATACAATGAACTAGGCAAAAGGTTTACATTAGCCCTAGATCTAACAAAGCTTTCTCAATGTGCAGGTTTCTATGACACAGGAGATGATAGGAGTATCTGGATCCTTAAGTTTAGGAGAGGTAGCATGTTGGAAGATTGAACTGGCCTGTTCAGTGAGGCAAACTTTTGTTGGAATTTGTGTTCAAGATTTTCATTTTTGTGTGCACAAATCTTTTAGGAACTTAGCATAAGCCGGGACCTGTTTATTGCATCAAGAAAGGGGAGATTTATTTGAACTTGTTTAAATAGTTCTAATATTTCATCTAGTTTATCCTTCTTGTTAAATGGCGCACGGGATTCTTGTGCACTTAGGAATGGAGCTCTAGGTAATTGAGGTGGTGCTAACAATATGGGTTCATCCCTTGCCTTAAGGTCCTCCTTATCCTTGGATGGTTCAGATTTAGTCAACTTCTCATTGGTTTTGGTCTTTTAATTTCACTTGGTTGTTCTATGACCTTACCATTCCTGAGGGTCATGATAGATTTGGTCATGATAGATTTGGCTTGTTTTGGGAAAGTTTTGTCGGCACTAAAATTCTCAGCCCTATATTGACCTTTAGGATTAATCTCGGGTTGATTGGGCAGTTTTCCTCTCTCCTACTAAAGGCAATAGCTAATTGACCTATTTGGTTCTCTAGCTTGGCTATCGATTGAGTGTGAGAGTGGAGGATTTGGGTGTTGACTTCCAGTCTCTCTAAGATTTTTAAGGCCTTCTCCTCAAAAGTTGAACTATGGTTACTAGGAGAAGATTGAGGAATATTTTGGTGCTGAGGGTAGGATGGCCTCTGATATTGTGACTCCTGAAAATTGGGTCTGTAAGTAGCCGAGTTAACCACAGGTTGGGATTTATATGAAAATTTGGGTGATATCTCCAGCCTAGATTATAGGTGTTTGAGTAAGGGCTGTGTCCTGGTCTATAATTATTCTAAGTTTGTACTTGGTTTATTTGTTCATGTATAAACTCAAGGAATTGGGATGTAGCAGGACAATCATAAACAGTATGTGCAGGACTTGAACATCTGGAACAAACATCGATCATAGGTGTGGTTGGGGTACTGGTGGGTAACACTTGCAGTATTCAGTCCAATTTTTGAGAAAATTCATCCACTCTATTGTGGATGTCCATCGAACTACCAATTTCATATATTTCACCACGTTTAGGTCTAGTCATGGGAGGATCTCTCCTGACAACAGACATGTGGTGCAGTGAATTTTCGTTCAAGATTTCAAACAGCCACCAGGCTTCATGCTCATTTTTAAGCATGAAGGTTCCACCACAGGATGCATCAACCATTTGTTGGTGCTTCTCTGACAGATTGTCATAGAAGCACTGGACCAATTGCCATTCGGGTACAGCATGGTGGGGGCATTTCCTAATTAGTTCTTTCAATCTCTTCCAAGTCTTATGAACATCTCCCCATCCAACTGGAAAAACTAGTTATGGCCTTACGGATTTGATTAGTCTTTCCTATTGGAAAGTATTTTTTGAGAAATTTCCTCTAAAGTTGATCCCAAGTTGAAATTGTTATGGTATCTAAGGAGTTCAGTCAATATTTGGCTTGTCCTTCAATGAAAAAGGGAACAATTTCAGTCTGAGAGCATCGTCAGAGAAATTTTGGATCTTAATTGTAGAATAAATTTCTAAGAATTCATCAAGATGTTTGTATGGATCCTCATTAACAAGTCCATGAAAAGATGAGAGCATTTGTATAACACTAGACTTGATTTCGTACTATACTGCCTCAACTGGAGGCACCTGGATGCAAGGAGAGTAGATATATGTTGAAGGAGTAAAGTACTCCTTCAATTGCCTTGGTGGATCAGTCTCCTGGTTATGGTCCATAATTTAAGGTCTGTTGGCTCTAAGGGTTCATTCAATTTCTGGATCTAAGGTTGAATTTTCGGTCGTAATGAACGACGCTCAAGCATAAACCCTACAATTATACCTTAGAGAAAACACAGAAAATTTTGATTTTTATAAGATTTTTTTTAGTTTTTTAGATAAAAGAAAGGACGAAAGAATTTTAAGATGAGAAAGCTAGAGAGTCCTAAATCTAAGAAATAGATGAGAGGAGTTTTATTAGGTTTTAATGTTTATCAGTTAGCAATCAAGTTATGCAAGTAGTCCTAACTAAGGGTTACCCTAGATCTAGACAGCTCCTAACTGTTTCAAGGCCACCTTCGAGCACTCCAAGTAAAAGACTAGCCACTCAACTGGCCATATAAGTGTAAGATTGATGGGGATCCCCTGTTGCTTTCCTTAAACACCAATTAAAATTGATCAAGTAACTAATGGAACCAATTAAATAACCATCTTCCTTCGGGATCTTGTCCCTGAACTACTTTCCTAAACATCAGTCAAAATGACTAATTCTAATCCGGTTCAACTCTTAGGATTCTTTGTCCTATTGAGCTCGAGAGTCCTTAAGGGCCAACGTCCAATTGATTTTAAGTTAAAGTTTAGGTCAATGCACTATGAGGGTTGTGATTTTGGGCCAAGGAAGGGGGATGAAATCTCCACCTTATGCTGATTAGGATTTTTGCCTTTAAGATGATTTATGCAGATGCAATGTAATGCAAACAGGATGTCAAAGCTTGTAATTAGCACACAATCAAGATTAGTTTGTTTTTGTTTTTAGATTTTGTGGTTAGGTTTCTAGTTTCCTAAATGGCTTATGAGATATCAATGTAGAGATTTTTTTTTTTACAGGAATGTAAGTTTGACTAAGTAAACTAGGTAAGTTAGAAAGCATTAAAAACTAAAAATAGACTAAGAACAAAAGGTAGAAACCAAATAATGCAAATATTATATATATATATATATACATATTTTATGAACTAATCGTGCCAATGGTCCCTAGCAACGGTGCCAAAATTTGATCACGGACGTAGACAGTCAAAAATAAACCTTAACTCAAACTATATACATAGGATGAGTCCGGGTCGAATCCACAGGGATCAATGGGGTTATGTTCACGTTTAATTAGGATTTGTTAGAATTTTAGTTAAATTGCAAAACTAAAAATATGAAAGAGTGGGAATATGATTGAAACTAGAAATAAAAATTCAAATTAAATTAAAACTAGTAAGCAAGAGATTAAGATGTTTCAAGGTTTCGATTCAGTTTTTAGTATAATATAGAGTATTTCTTCAATATGCAATTATTAAAATTATGATTGATCTCTGAGTATAACCTATCTCGCTGGGTACGGATTGTAGTATCTTGATCTGTCCCTACGTAGCCATAAGCTATTCAAAGTCTCAAATCATAAAAATAAATAATCTATAATCAGATTTCGAGCATAACCTATCCTGCTGAGCACGAATCGTATCCTTAGATCACGACTCGTCTCTACGTAGGCATAGGTTATTCAAAAATCTAAATTATAGTCTAAACAAGAAGCACAATACTTGAAGCAATGAAAAGAATTTTATTCATGAAAGAAATCATTACAATCAAGCTTTAATTGCGTAAAGAAAATTATAAAATATAAATACTAAAACCTCATCTACTCCCCGAAGATGAAGATCCTTAGCTGCGCATGATTCCTTCTCTCCTCCTTGCAAGGCTTTGAAGGTTTGCCTCAGATTCCCGAATTCTCGGATGGATTTTTAAGATGGAGGTATGGAGGCTTTTTATAGGTGTTAGAAAGGAGGAAGTTTAATTCTTTTTCCGATGTGGGACTAATCTCACGCGCACATAGCCAGCCTTAGTTCAGTCTCCACATCGCAACACCCGTGTCCCATGACTTCGTAGCGCGCGCATCCTGGAACCCATGCAGAACCACGCCCAACTCTTGCCGTTTGGCCCAAAAGCCCATGCATCCAGCACACCCCAGCTCACGCTCAGCATCAGCCGAATGCCTCTCTGCCACTCGCCCAGCTTCTGCTGAGCGCTTTCTTCTTTGGCATGCGCCCAGCCACATCCATGCATCAGTGTGGGTCCCCGCTCCATGTTCCTTTGCTTTCTTGTGAGCCATGTGAACATTCTTCTTTGGTGTAAGGTTTAGGATAACTTTTCCACATTTATTGCTTGATCCCATGCATCAGCTTCCAAAAGCTTCCTCCCTTCAGCCCATATTTATTGCTTCCTCTCACATGTCAATGTGGCATTTATGACAACCAAGTCCAAGTTGCCACTTCTATATTATATCATGCATATGAGATGTGCTGGCAAGCTGATGAGCAAGTGTTGATAAGTCTGAACTTCTGCTTACAAGACCCGTAGGCCGTCCACCGTCCCAAGCCCACGTCCAGTCTAACTCAGCCCCACATCCTCAAACCATGCACCATTCCGAACTCGCACCTCATGTGCATCCCAAAATCATGCTCAAGAGCCTGCAGGTTTGGGCTTCATCTTGGGCCTGTTAACTGCAATTGTTGAGGGCCTTTGCTAATTGGTGTGTGATTAAATCTTCATAATTTCTTATTCCTGTAAAAGAGCATAAGAAGTATCAAATACAAAATAAAAGAGATTAAATAGCATAGATTCTTGCATAGATTCTAATACTCCTTGTGTCATATTTAATGTATTCATCAGCTACATCATAGTATCTCCCATGCAAAGTGCATTTCACATGACAAGAAGCAGCAGCATGTCCCACTTCAACTTCAGAAGATGCAAGAAATTCCAAAGTACCGAAACAATCTGAAATTTTAGAAGATACTAAAGCAGAGGTACTCAAGGAACTAGATGGCACCAAGAGTCTCGTAGAAGAAGTATAGCTAAGCCTGGAGAAAGCACAGTCCAATAGGCCCAGGCAAAACAGGACTCAGAACTTGCTGAAGTCAGGGTCAATGAGATGAAGCAAGGAATTGACAATGACTCAAGTGTTGCAGCCAAGGCACGACTAGAGGTTGCCAAGAAAGTCATGCAACAGCATGCACAGAACTAAAATCAGTAAAAGATGAGCTGGAAGCACTGAAAAGAGAGTATATTGCTTTGGCTAATGAAAGGAATGTAGCAACTGGCAAGGATGAAAAGTCTATTTCTGCTTCCAGGGAGATCGAGAAGATTGTCGAGGATCCAACTCTGGAACTCATGTCAACAAAGGAATTGCTGGAATCTGCCCAGGCTGCCCATCTGGAAGCAGAAGAACAGAGAATTAGTGCAGTATTGGCACGGGAACAAGACAAACTTAATTGGGAAAAGGAGCCGGTGCATGCTGAAGGAGAGGTGCAACATCTCAATGAGCAGCTTTTGTTGGTAAATGATCTAAAGTCAATGCTAGATAAAGCTTCTACATTGTTTTTCAATCTGAAATCTGATTAGCTGCTTTATATGGAAGCAAAACTGAACCAAGAATTTGATAGCTTTGAATCAGAGGAGCTTATACTTCTGGGTGTCGGATTTGCCTTTAGAGCACACCGGCTTGCAGTAGGTTTTGGGATTGAAACAATGTGAGCATTGCAGATGCTCAAGGACATTAGCTTAACAGAGAATTCAGCATCTCTTGATTCAGGAGTTCAAATTGCTGATTCACCAGATCTCAAACTGATGGTGGAAGCATAGTCTAGATGTTGCCGAGATGGAGTCCCAAGTTGCTCTGGGTACTGTTTCAGAAAGCAATTTTGGAGATTCCACTGAAATTAGAAAGAAAGCCAGTTGAAATTGAAGCACAATGTTCTTAATGGTTCTGCTTCTATCTCCATGAGAAAATGGAACCTTTCTCTTCATTCTGGAATTACCGCTTTGAATGATATAATGGTATGCAGTTGGAGTCATTTATTTCAAGAGAAGTTTGTCCCAATCATCGTGAAGATCTATCTAGTGGTTCCATCAACAGAAAATCCACTGTATCCGCTGATATTATTCAAGGACTGGGAAGGTGCATGAGTACCGGAAGAGATAACCCAAGGGGATCATTTATGAGAGCTGCAGTTGTGAGCTTCAACCATGTTCTTGTTGATGTTGCAAGCAGAGCTATTATGGATTATAAAAAGGATCCAAATACCTATCAACCTGCTAGGGCACGTCTATGGAAAGAGGTAGCAGACATCTACAAAATATTTCTTGTTGGATCTTGTGGGCATGCTCTATCTTCTAATGCTCCTTCAGCTGAAGTGCTCAAGCCTGATGAGTTAATTGAGATAGCTGTTCTGAGTGTTCTAGTTGACAAGGTTCTCAAAGGCGAAATAGATGCTCCTCTCGATATTCTGCAATGTTTTCTTTGAAACAATCGCTTTCCAACAACATCAGAATTTGTCTGATGAAAATCTCCTAGGTGAGTGTCCATTGCCAAGTGTGAGAATTGAAGAGATGATCTATATTCTACTAAGCTTGGCTACCTTGGAAAGACCTACAAAGTCAGTGTTGGAATACTGTAATATTGTATTATTTAAATTATACTATTGTATTACAGCTATACTAATTATACTACAGCTGTACTATATTGTACTACAGCTGTACTATTGTACTATAGCTGTGCTATATTGTATTACCGGATGTACTTAGTGATTCACTTGGTATAAACAAGGTATATGCATAAGTATAACTCACGTACATTCAATCAAAGTTATTTTTTTCTCATGATCCCTATCGCTCCCTCTCTTGTCATATGGTCTTAGAGCTAGATTGAGAGACCCTAGCCTACTGCTTACTAGCGATGCTTTTCCTACTGTACTTCCACTCTAGCGGCATTTTTCTCTTCCTTTTTCAGCTGTGCATCCTTTTAGCCAATAGGACATGGCCCAGACAGATTCCATTAAGACTGTAAAATCTAGTTCAAATTTCTGTGAGCAACGATCATCTCAACTATTCCTTTATCAGGTGCAGAGTATGACGAATTCTTATAGTATCAGATTGCCAACAAGTTTTTCCCTTGCTGCTTCCGTTGCTTAGACTGCTAATCCAGTTGCTTGCCTTTCTCCGTCTTCTTCATTTGGACCTTGGGTTTTTGACTCTGGTGCCTCTGATCACATCTCTGATAACCAAATCTTTTCTCACATATTATCAGCTCTACATCTTTCGTACTGTTATCTTAGCTAATGGTTCCAAAACAATTGCCAAAGGCATTGATCCGGCTAACCTCTTCCTTTTTACCTTTGGATTTTGTTCTTTATGTGTTTGGGTGTCCCTTTAATTTAATTTCTATTAGCAAATTAACCCATGCTCTTAATTGCTCTATTATCTTTGTTGATAATTCTGTCCTTGTATAGGACCGAGGTATGGGACTAATGATTGGCATTGGACGTGAGTCACAAGGGCTATATCATCTCATTATTCCTACATCTCCAGTGGCCTACACAATTGATGAGTCACCAGACCTTGTTCACAGTCAATTGGGACATCCAAGCCTTTCCAAACTCCAGAAGATGATTCCTCATCTCTCTACTTTATCGTCTTTAGATTGTGAGTCGTGTCAACTTGGCAAACAAGTACGTGCTTCGTTCCAAGGCATAGTAACAGTAGAGCTAAATCTCCTTTTTATCTTGTTCATACAGATGTTTGGGGTCTTAGTCGTGTCAGTTTTATCTTAGATTTTCATTATTTTGTTATTTTTATTGACAATTATTCTCATTTCACTTGGTTATTTCTAATGAAAAATTATTTTGAGTTGTTTTCTATTTTTTAATAATTTTATGCTGAAATTCGAATATAATTTGGTATTTCTATTCATATCTTACGCAGTGATAATGCACGTGAATATTTTTCTATTTCTTTTCAAACTTTCATGACTTCATAGGGCATCCTTCATTAGTCGTCAGGTGTCCATACTTAGCAAATGAGGTTGCTGAGTGCAAAAATTATTATTTAATTGAGATTGTTTGTATTTTATTGCTTCATAATCATGTTTCACTTCATTTTTGGGGTGATGTTGTACTTCTTGTTATTTGATTAACTGCATGCCATCTTCAATAGTACAAATTAAATTTTTATTCTTTTCTATTTTCTAATCAGTCTCTTTATCCTCTTCCCCTTCATATTTTTGGTTGCACATGTTTTGTTTACAATCTCACCCCTAGACAGGATAAACTTGCTACTAAAGCTTTTAAATACATATTTTTGGGCTACTCTCGACTTCAAAAGGATATACGTGTTATTCCTTGGACATCAACTGCTATTTCATCTCAGCAAATGTCACCTTTTTTGAGAAATCTCCCTTCTTCTATTCTCCCACTACTGAGCGCATTGTCATATCCGAGGTTCTTCAGGTCTCCTATCTTAGACCTCTTTCTAATCCTGAACCAGTTGTCTCTTCAGTACCTCCTTTTCGGACATATCATCGATGGTCTCAATTTGGCCCTCCTGTCGGTCCTATAAATGTTCCCGATGACTTACATCCTGCTTTAACACCTATCCTTACCACGGACCTATCGTTCACTGCCGATAGTCCTTCTATTGCTCTTAAAAATGGTACTCACTCTACTCGTAACCCCATCCAATTTGCAATTTCTGAGTTACCATTGTTTATCTTCATCCTATTATGCTTTTGTATCCTCCTTGTCTTCTGTTTCTATTCCCAAGACAATTAGTGATGCTTTGTCCCATTCGGGGTGGTGCGAAGCTATGATTGATGAAATGACAGCTTTACATTCTAGTGGCACTTGGAAACTGATTCCTCTTCCTCCTAGAAATCTATTGTTGGCTGTCGTTGGATTTACACTATTAAAGTTGGTCCTAGTGGTCAACTTGATCACCTTAAGGCTTGTTTGGTTGATAAAGTTATACTCAAATTTTTGGATTGGACTATGGGGATATTTCTCACAAGTGGCCAAAATTGCTTCTATTTGTTATTTTGTTTGTGGTTATTATGTGCCACTGGTCTTTTATCAGCTGAATATTAAAAATGCCTTCTTTCATGGGGAGCTCAAGGAAGTATATATAGAGCAACCGCCTGGCTTTATTGCTCGAGGGGAGTTTGGATTAGTATGCAGGCTACGCTGCTCTCTCTATGGATTGAAATAGTCTCCGCAAGTGTGGTTTGGAAGATTTAGTATTGTTGTATAAGAGTTTGGTATGATTCGCAGTAAGGCCGATCACTCTATTTTCAATCACCATACCTCGCATGATTGCTATATTTATTTGATGGTTTATGTGCATGATGTGGTTATCATAGGCAGTGAGCAGGTTGGTATCTATTAGTTGAAATGACGCCTCTTCAATCACTTTCAAACCAAAGACTTGGGTAAACTCAAATATTTTCTGAGAATTGAGGTAGCTCAATCTAGTTTTGGTGTTGCTATCTCATAAAGAAAGTATGCATTAGACATATTGGAAGAAACAAGCATGTTGGATTGTAGGCCCGTTAATACCCAATGGATCCAAATGTTAAACTTCTTTACAAGAGGAGTCTTTATCAGACCCTGGTAGATATCGAAGACTTATTGGGACACTAAACTGCCTCATGATAACTCGACTGGATATTTGTTTGCTGTGAGTGTAGTTAGTCTATTTTTGCGGTCTCCATGTGAGTCATTGGGATGTCGTGATTCGCATTCTCAGATACATCAAAGGAGCACCTGGCCAAGGATTATTATATGAAGATATGAGACATACTCAGGTAATTAGTTACACTGATGCTGATTGGGCAGGATCTCTTTCTGATAGATGCTTTACTTCAAGATACTGTGTTCTTATTGGAGGCAACTTAGTATCTTAGAACAGTGAGAAATAGGATGTTGCAGGTCAAGTGCAGAGATTGAGTATCGAGCCATGGCAATGGCAACCTGTGAGTTTACATGGTTAAAGCAGTTGATCCAAGAATTGAAATTTGATGAAATAGGCTAGATGAAACTGATTTGTGACAATCAAGCTGCATTACATATCGCCTCCAATCCAGTTTTTCGTGAGAGGACCAAATACATAGAGGCAACTGTCACTTTATTAGAAAGAAGATTCTTTTAGGAAGTATTGCTACTGAGTTTGTTAACTCAAATGACCAACTAGCAGATATATTCTCTAAATCTTCCAGAGATTCTCAAATCAGCTACATATGTAACAAGCTTGGTGCATATGATATATATGCTCTAGGTTGAGGGGGAGAGTTGGAATACTGTAATATTAGCTGTATTATTTAAATTATACTTTATACTATAGCTGTACTATATTATACTACAGTTGTACTATATTGTACTATCAGATGTACTTAGCTATTCACTCAGTATAAATAAGACATATGCATAAGTATAACTCACGTACATTCAATCAAATTTTTTTCTTTCTCTCGATTTTTATCAATCTCTCTTTTCACAGTCGGCAATGGCTCAGCCACCTATCCATTTGGCTACGATCTCAGCTACACTCAGTTCACTGATGCCGTGACCTCATCTTAAAAGAGGGTCAACAAAATGCTATTATTCAACCAGCATTGCCTGCAGCTTAGGTACAACTACACAACTTGCATCCCACCTTACTATGAAGATCAAGAGGACCTAGACTCGATTGCTAGTCTTCTTCAATTGGAGGAGAATGGCACCAGAGCATCTATGATTGATCGAATGCATGTAGGTTGAACTAGACGCACGTGACACTGCACGGGTTGTAGGTCCATACGCATGGGTCTTGGGACACAAGACTAGTTTGTGATGATTATTTATTTTTTATCTTAGCTTCGAAAGTTGATGTTAATTAATTCTAGAGAGTTTTGATTTTTTATGTATTTTTTTAAGAACTTTTGATATTATTAGGAAAGTTAGTAGTTAGGACCAAGGTATGCTGAATCGGTACCGCCGGCCATATCGGCTGGCCGACGGTATGGTTCGGTACGGTTTCGTACCGTACCGAACCGACGAAGGCAAGCGGACCGAACCGGAAGAAGAAAAGAGAGAAAAGAGAGAATAGAGAGAGGAGGAAGAAGAAAAGAGGAGGGAAGGAGCCTGCGGGGCTGTCGGATGGCCTCCGGCTGGCCGCCGTGGCCGTCCGCGCGTGCAGCGCCGCGGGCGTGAACAGGGGCATCACCCTGTTTGGAAGTTTTTAA
>KE504810.1:192534-225465 GCA_000441515.1 Elaeis oleifera | reverse complement strand
CCGGAAGGGTTAATCCTATCTTGATCCACACACAGACTTTGCAAGTACTTAACTGTACCCAATTGCCTTCTGTCACTGTATTAAAAATATAGATAGTTCCGCATCAAAGCACAGTAAGTTGCTTGCAAGTCACCATGGTGATCTCAGATCGGAGGGACACATATCCATATCCTTCACGAGCTGCTTTTGACAGCAGAGTACTCCGTAGGTAAGTCACCGTTTAGTGATGATGTACTCATACATCTCATCTGTATGCCATATTAGTATCTCCACACTCCTTGGTTATGAGGACAACCAACCTATATGGCACACAATGACCTACACTCGATAAATATCATCATTTTTTTAATGACGTATCATTTGGTCACGAACATGTTTAAAAACTATTCGATAAATCCTCCTCTATCGATTACTTTATAATTCTAAGGACTTCATCACAATATAAGAATTCAAATAAGGAAGATGCATAATTTGTGATGAAAATGTCAAATAATTTTATTAATTCATAATTCATATACAAATTACAAAGAGCACAATCATCCAAATGATTGGTTTTAGGATATATTTTCTAACAGGAAGAGCTTCAAGAAGGAGAAGAGGTCTAAGTATAGAAGCTTCAGAAAGTGGTTTAGGAAGAGATTTAACTACTGGTTCAGCCAACGCAGTAGGCAAACCACTAAAATTTGTACCATTTGATCGGAAAGGGGAAAAACATGAGCTTATGAAAAATAATGTTGAATGTAATATTCGATGTAATGTCTTCTGGAACATGGAATGGGTGAAATTTGGTTCGTTTGATGTATGAAACTTCATTGGGATATAACATAGAAAGTGCTGGTTATGAAACTTGATTTGTTCATGACCTTGTGATGAACTCATTTAAGACTAGAATGTATCAATTGTTTGAAATATGAAGTATTTTGCCAAATGGTTTACATATTTTGCCATGTATGCACTATCAACAGTATACACTATTTCATTGAAGACTGAGATGTAACACATGACTCTATGATGAATTTATTTAAGACTATATGCGCTGCTAAAAGTATATATATTTTGCCATATATCAGGAAAAGGGTTCAATTTATGTGTTATGGAATGATAAGCCATGTATTAGTGAAAGAAAATGTATTGTGCTAAATGGTTCCAACATAGTTTCAAGAAGACTGGATTGCAACACGTCATATACCATTATGATTTTATATTATGCCAAATGAAAATGTGTTATGCCCAATGGTTCCAACAGAGGTTCAGGAAGTGGACTGTGGCACATACTGTTTGTCAAATGGAAATGCATTGTGCCCAATGGTTCCAACACAGGTTCAGAAGTTTCTGAATCACAGTACATATGACTATAATTTAATATAAAACAGTATATAACCATAGCATGTCAATAATAAATTGTCATTACATCTCAATTGTCATCGTAGCATCTCGAAGAATGGATTGTCATTACACAAGGGCATTGTAGGATGTCATTCATTATAAATTATTTTTTGATATCATTATATTATGTCATTACTAATTATCATTGCAAATTACAATGTCATTACGGAGTTTTTGAGATATCATTCAATGAAGATGAGTCTGAGCTGGAAGATGAGTTTGAGGCAGCAACTCTTACTTGTTATGTCGGGTACAAGTAATCTAGTTTGATTTGAAATCCACCTTGGGCAAATGATAAAAGATAGAACATTCAGCTTCAGCATTACAAATAGAAATCAAAATTACATGCATCACATCTCCAAGGATCGCATTTATGGAGTGAGGGATGTTATTTAGATTTTCACAAAAGGTTACAACTTCAAAGATAGTAGGATCTCTACCACGTAGCATTCTGGGGTTCACTTAATCAAGCTGTGCAAAACTAGAAATAATCTTCCTAACAGATTCAGTGTCTCAAGTATGAGGTGGCATATTGTACAAATATAGCAGCACATAAACTTACAAATGATGAGAACTAGCACCATCTTTGTAGGACCAAGATCGAACAAGTAAAATATTCATGATGAATGGTGCCATGTCAGATGGCCTGCATTGAAGTGATTCGAGATAGGAAGGTGACTAAGTGTTATGACTTAGCTTAATTGGATCCCAATCAAACCCTATTGGTCCAAGGCATGTGAGGGCTTATGCTACCGGAAATGCATTGAGAAGATGGTCACCTTCTCTTGCAGAACGGACGTAGACCACCCTAATACCATGGAGTTCTTAATAGCAGTGCAAATGAACATCTTGAATTGATAAGAAATTTTGAAATTTTCTAGCCTGTCTTTAACAACAAACTCTCCCAGATTATCCATGTTCTCTTAATCCTACAATGCAATGAAACCATCTGCAGTACCAGGATATTTATAATGTTCTGCGGCCATCCATTGGAAATAGGTGGAGGCCTTTCTGTATTATGGTTGCATCCCTGCAAAGATGGCATCCATAGGAAAGAAAGCAATGCTTCATCATGCCTCCAGCGATGACTATCATAGGATGGCCATTACAGCTGCTTTCATGGTGGGTTTTGGAATGACTTATCCCATAACGGTCAAGAAACTTTAAACACCAAATTAAATAACAACCTTTAAATGAAAACAGACATCATTGACCATCATACAATCAGTGAAGTGGATCAAATGAAAATTTATTAACTTGAAGTGTTTGTGTGCATGGTCGAATACACCATTCAAAAGTAGAAAAACTAGAAACCAACCCAATAAAATAAACTAAGCCAAACATTTATCCAAAATTTTAGAAGCAAATTCAGTCTCACATCTGTATATACAGAGGTCAAGCTACTCAAAGTGCTGGCAATGCTTATCAGTCTACCAAGCAATTAACCAATAAATCATATTACTTCTTTCATCTACCTAGTAAAATATGAAAATCAACAAAAATAAAGAACTTGCACTGCATTTGGAGGAACCACGGAATCATCTTTCGAAATTTTCCACCGTTCATAGTGTTCTAACCATGGATCATTCCCCATAATAACAAGAAATTGGTCCACTATTGATATTGCTTAAGGAAGATGATAGCAACATACTTTCAATGCGGTGCAAACAGCTTGGATTCGGACAACTAGTCATCTGATCAAGTGCTTTGGAGAAGAACAAGACAACAATCATGGTGAAAAGAAACCCTAAAATTTATTTTACATCGTAGGTGGGTAACAGAGCAATACTGAATCTGACAGATCTGACCTCAAGTAGATTAAGTGCTACTTTTCAAACCATAGGAGCTTAATAAAATCGGATCTAACTTTAGATGGGTAAAGCGTAATTAACCTTTATTATTCATCTATATAGATCTCAAAATAACCATGGATGATTCAAATATATATCCAACTAAACAGGTCTCAAAGCAATCATAGATGATTCAAATATTCATCCATCTGCATGGATCTTAAAGTGATTAGTGGATAATCAGGATTATTATTGCCTGCATAGATCTCAAAGCAATCATGGAGGATCTAGATATTCCATCTACTTGCACAAATCTCAAAGCAACTACAAATGAATATATTTTGAGAGCATGTCTCACTTGAGAAGGGGGTGCTAAGCTTGACGAGGTCAATTGATTACTCAACAAAAACATTCTCAAACTCCATGATGCAGGGTAGAATCTCCACTGCAATTAATATATTTCTATTCTATAAAGATGAATTTTATGAGCTAGGTGAAAACATAGCTGGTGTATGTTTCATGTTTAGATTTGACGAAAACCAGTTATGTAGCAATAGACCAGGATTAGTAAAGATGAATTGCATGATCCAACGTAGAAGATAGCTGGTGCGAGATTCATATTTAAATTGACATCAGTTTTTTTATCTAATGTGCAGGTGCAAAGTCTTCTGGCCTTCAATCCTTTGCACACAGGCGAGGGCTGTGCATGAGGCTTTGCAAGTCAGCATAAATATGAATATTAGTCAATTCCATGGTTGAAGTTGCGGTCTCATAGTCAAGTCTGTGATTGAAAGGGAAATTCTCAAATGGTAGTATTTGGTTGGATAATTTCGGATGGAATGAAGGCTTATTCCACCTTATTCCCCCAAACAGGTGAAAAAGTAGTGGTGGGCCACTCTGATTTAGCAATTCCGGTCAATCCTTCCTAATTCTAGAATACCAATTCCATGGAGGACCATAGAATTGGTAATTCTAGGTCTTTTATTCCCAGCACCCCAGGGGTATTCAGTGTCATTAGCCAAAATAAATAAGGGCGGTGAAACCCTATCTACCTTCCTATTTTTATCTCTTTGTCTTCACGCCGCAACCGCCGCTCACACCCTCATGTCTTCTTGGTGGCTTGAAATCCTCCACAGACCTCCTCCCCTCCATCCCCTTTGCCGCTCCAGTGTCTTCTTTCATTCGATTTGGATTTCATGACCACTGATCACCACTGCACTCGCCTCACACCCTCTCAAACTCTTTGCAAGTAGGTCATCTTCTTCCTCATGCGCATGATTGTCATCTTTTCTGTTGGCTCCTGTAGTGTGTGTTGCTGCGTCCCTTGCTGTCTCTATCCTTCTCTCTTCATCTTCATGTCGTGGCCATCGCTCACACCCTCTCGCCTTCTTGGTGGCTTGAAATTCTTTGCAGACCTTCCCCTCCGCCACTCCAATGTCCTCCTTTGATTGATTTGATTTTCAAGGCCCCCGATCGCCGTTGCACTCACCTCATACCTTCTCGATCTCTCTGCAAGTAGGTCTCCCATAGTGGCTAAGGGAATTTTAATTTGGCAGCCTTTTGATTGTGCAGCTATTTCGTTATGATCAATGTTAAGGGGATTTTATTGCCTTGTGGTGTCATCTGTGGATGCTGCCTTAAATCTGTGAATGATACCTATGAATGTTGTCTGTGGATTATCCTATTTATTTCATGCAATTTTTATTTATTTTTTGTTTCTAATTTCTTCTTGACTTTAAACTTTTGTGTTATGTACCTATTTGTATCTATATTAAATTTTATATTATTTTTTATTTATTTGGTAACGATGATGGGCTGTCTTATGATTAAGCATGGCCGGAAGATAAATGTTTAACTATATAATTAGTTTTATATCTTGTAGTCGTGATGCTCCACTAACTTTAACTTTGTATGTCCTGAATTACCTTCCAATATATTTGTATTTGTCTTCTTCTTATTGGATATGATTTATATTTTTTTAATGCCCTTTTATCCTTGCCATAGATTGGCTTCTTGCAATTGATTATCTCATAATTTTTCGGTATTGAACATGTTTGTGTAGAATGTAAATTGTTATCATATGTTTTATATAGATGTCGTTGGATTTTGTATGCAAGATTAGGCAGCCCTAAATTGCAATCAATTGTGCCTTATTCTTATATTTGCAAAGTTTGCATTCATATAGCTAACATGTCGAGAGCCCATACAACCGATGATTTGAACGTGCAAGGGTAGGATCATCACGTAAGAGGGCACTGAATTGGACTGATGCCCTTGATCTGATCATACTTGCCTTGATGAGGTAAGAAAATGATCAAGACAATTATTAAAATGGTACCTTCTCCCAAGAAACCCGAAAGAAGATGACGAATATATTTAACGAGCAAACTATGAAGATATAGAAACCTCAAGAATCGATTGAAGGTCCTGAAGAAGAACTTTAACATGTATTTAACTTAGCAAGTCGATCCGAATGGGATGGGACCCTATGCTCAAAGTTCTTATCCCTGGGGTTGAACAAATATGGGAGGAGATTATCTGGATGAGTGTTGGATGGTTGTTAATATCATAGCTAGCAAGCATATCGGTATTTGACTATACTTGTTTATTTGTTCTCATAATAGGTAAACAAGGAGCATGCTCGCATTAAGGGTAAGCCCTTCCTACCTTTGATGATATTGACATCTTTTCTCAAAGAACATGGCCACTAGTAGGCATGGGGACACATCTACTCTTCCTGAGGAGATTTTTGACAATGATATCTCTGATAACGAGGTAGATCGGATCGACTTAGAGGATTTGAATCTTAGCGTTGGGCAACTTTCACAACCTAGTAGTCGAGTCTCTGTCTCATCTTCTGGTCCTTTTGAACCTTCTGAATAGAGTATGTCCGATGTACCCCCAGCAGCCCAACTTCCTATGCTTCGACACTACCCATCGAGTGTTTTCCAAATGCATGTCCGTCCTCCTCTATTAGAAAGAGGTCTAGGTCAAGCTCTATGACTCCTACAGCACGTAGGAGTAGGATGAATATTGATGTAACTGATGCTCTCCCAGATTTGGTAGATCAAGAGAGAAGGAGATTAGAAATTATCTCCGAGATTCTTAGGAGGGATAAGCTTGCTAGACCTACGCTGTATTCCATTGATGAATGCATGTCGAAGTTGGAGAGGCTTCTCGGTGGTACGTATGAATGCATCCTTGCTGCAAGAGAGATTTAAACATGAGATAAATCGATGGTTTTTCATGCTTTATGAGAGGCCACTTTTGGAAGCTTCGCTTAAGAGACAAATGGCGGACTTCTACTATGTCCCACCTCTCATGGCAGCCTTTCAGATCAAATGTATTTTTGGAAGTGTCCCTATGTTTCATGCCTCCTCTCATGCATGGTGTGAATCAAGGTGGCTTTAATCCTTTCATGAAACAATCTTTCAGGATTAGCACTTATGGTAGCTCAACTGCATCTCCAACCCAGCCTGATGATTTTTTCAAGCATGGTTGATGTTATTTTTTTATGTTTAGGCGGTCCGTTTGAAAGCACATTTGATGTACTTGAAATCTATGCTTTATATGCTTCTTGTTTTGGGATCTATACTTTATATTTAATCTCCATAAAGGAGATATGTTTTGAGGCAGCTCTTTGTTTTGATGTGCATATGAATACATTTGTACAGTTATTTGGATGTGCCTGTGTACCTTTTGGATGAAACAATTTATATTATGCTGTAATGAGAAACTATTATCTTTTTTGTTTAGATAGACACCTTGCATGAGCTAATAGACTTTTTGATTGATGAGGACAATTATTGGCAAGATGTGATAACCACACTCATAAGTAATAGAATCATTCATGTCAAGGATTGTAGTATGATTTTGAAGATACCTTGTCAAACCCATCCATTCTCCGATCATGACCTCCTTACAAACATGCTGTGTGGCCATCTAGATAGGAGTTACGATCACTTTAGAATGATGAACATAATGTTCTTACAGCAAGAGCAGTTGCTTGTGTCACATGGCCTAATAGCTAGCACCCGCTGCGTGACTGCATAGGAGCAATTAGCCTATTTTCTGTACTACATAAGTCATGGTGTCACCAATCAAATTTTAGCTGAAACTTTCCAGCACTCAGGAAAGACGATATCATGGCACTTTAACAATATTTTGAAAGCCGTTTGTTCATTAAAGTAGAAGTTTATAGTCAAACTTGGTGAGGATGTAGGTGTGCATCTTTAACTTGTATTGTGTGCCTTATAATATTGGATGCCTTCTTTGCGGGCTTTTACTCAAAGTATTCTATACTTAATGATATTTTTGGATTTAACTTTTGGTAGCCTGATGATATATTTAGACTTTAACTTGTTGGTAGCCCGTTCTGTATAACTTGTTGGCAGCCTCTTCTATGTTATGTTTGGATGCCCAGATGCATTACTTGAAGGCATACCCATTGTGTGTCTCCATAGTTCATGTAATATTGTTTTGGGCTATTTTCTGCAAGTTGTTTTAGATTCAATTCCTTTTTGGCTTTTCCACTTTTGGCAGCTTAATGAAGTATTTGGATTTAACTTGTTGGTAGCCAGTTTTGTACTATGCTTAACTTGTTGGCAGCCCTTTCATGCTATATTTGGACAGCTTTATGTTGTATTTGGACTACTTTCATCATTTATGTGTAATGCTGTCTCATTCCGTGGTTGCTGTTTTGGTTATGGGGCTTTTCCAAAGCTGTAGTTGTCTTATACTAATATTGCCTATTGTAGAGGTGTTTGCAATGATGAAAAGACAACATATTGAAGGCCAGATGTATTACTTAAAGGTATGCTCATTGTATGTCTCCATAGTCTAATGTAATGCTATAAAAAATTTCTAAGCTTACAGCCTCTTCGAAGTTCATATTATTATCTATTTGGGTTTCATCCTTAACTCTTACTAATTGTACATGTTCTTATTTTCGGCAAATTGTTTTGGATTCAATTTCTTCTTGACTTTCAACTTTTGACAGCGTGATGAAGTTTTTGGATTTAACTTATTGGTAGCCCTTTTTGTGCTATATTTAACTTGTTAGCAACCCCTTCTATGCTAATTTTGATTTTGAATTTTCATCCTTTACTCTTACTAATTATACATGCTCTTATTTTATGCAAGTTATTTTAGGTTCAATTAGAAGTTCATATATTTATTTGCTGCCTCATTCTTTACTCTTACCAATTGTACACATTTAATTTGTTTAGCAAATGCCAAGAGATTCACATGTCTTTTTCGCAGATTTGATGCATCAAGAATTGGTAATGATGATGATCCAACAACTATATATTTCTCATAATACTTAGCCAAAAAACCAACTCTCTATGCAGACTTGATGCATCAAGAATTGGTAATGGTGATGATCCAACAACTATATATTTCTCATAATACTTAGCCAAAAATCAACTCTCTGTACGCTAAACTTAGCCAAAGAATTTTTAGATTTTTTGAAAAATTTATCCTCTATTTCTCATGGAATAGAGACTTATTTCTATATCAACCAAACAATGGTTGGAATAACACTGCATTAATTGCACCAGAATAAAAGTGGAATACCAGATTTCTAACCAAATATAAATCTGAAATAACAAGAGTGAATAGCTATTCATCGAGAATTTGTATCTCTATTTCAGAAATAAAATTTGAGCATCCAAACAATACCAAAGACAATTTCTTGAATGCTTATTGGTGAAGACCTTCATTTATTTCCTTGTCTAATACTCAAGGAATCAAAATCATGAAAGTAGAATGCAAAAAGATTTGATAAGTGAATAGTGGATATTCAATACAGATAAACTGAAAGAAAGTTGTTAAAGCATGGAGATAATTTTGTAAACTACACAAGTTGAATATGAAAGATTTGGCACTTGCCCAGTGAATGTTTAATATAAATAATGAAAACAAGAGTTCTGTTTGTACTTCAGAAAAAAAAAAGATAAATGTAATGAATATTATAAACTTACACAAGAATGGTAATAAAAACTATTAGTAAAACATTTCTTTAAAAAAATCATACTGAAAGATTCAGAATTATAAAACTAGAATATAAAGATTGCTAAGTCCATGGTGGATATATGAGGCTGATAGATTGAGAAAAATGAAAGTTACTAAAGTATAAAAATTATTAATAAACTACGTAAGTATCACCAACAGAGTGAGAAAAGATTATCAAGCATCCTTTTACTTTAGTAGTAGTATACATAATAGACTAGCATATTTAGAAGTTGGCTTGCTTTCACGAAATCCATCCCAAACAACCTTGTTTCTCGGGGACCAGTTTGACGCTCCTCCTCTATTATTTCTTTTACATCTTTTGGAATTTTCAAAGATTGAAGAGGTCCTATGATTGATGCAAAATCATCATTCTACAATAGGGCTAGACACATAAATCTTTAACTTTTAGATTTTCTTAAACTGTCATACTACACCCTTTCTTTCTCGCTATAAGTTGGAAAGCAACAAATAATACACCAATCTATCAGGTTCCCTGCAAGTCCCTCAGGGCATGGAGCCTATTCCGGAAGGCCTTCAATGGTACGAGGCACAATGATATTAGCCTCCTAAGTCAAGTTAGGGGCATGTATCAAAGGACCAATTCAGCTGGGTGCTAAAATCTTGTCATCTTCAATACAATTGTCTCGTAGTTCTTCAAAGCTGTAATTATTTGCATACATCCCGAAGCATTTCAGAACCCACCCACTATACAATGCCATGAACATGAAAGATCAAAAAGATATTGCAACCCAAGCACCTAATGCATGTAGATCTATTAAATAGATCATGTCCTTTTGGGACCACAAGAAATTTAGTGGCTACAATAGAAAAAATGCTGAAAGAAAAGTTTTTTTACATATATAATTATATTTAATGTCATCTTTCAATAGGAACTAAGCTGCTCACAACCCTCGAAACAGCATGTTTCTTTTCCCACTTTATAATTCACTTCACAAGTATATCAAGAAATTATATAAATTTATCCATCTTGTTAAAAATTTTAAAAAAAATCTATATGCCTGCAAAATTTCAGGTGTCCGAATTATCACATGTAGAGAACTATCCTTCTGAAAGCATATGTGGCTGTGAATAAAAGAAGATGGCTCAATGTTGCAACCTTGAAGGCGGTTGGGAATCATATAGAAGGCCAAAACTGAAATGAAGAGATTAACTAGCAGTGCTGCGGGTTCTTGTAAGAACACTGAAAGACGGCAGCTTCCATCCAGACCTGCTGGAACCCGACGTACTACTGCTTGGTTCCTCAACAGATGGAGTTCCACTAGAAGCCTCAGAAGTAGCTATCTTTATCGAATTTGATTTTGGTATTCCTATTTTAACTGTATTTGAGAACCCTGCAACTCCTGAAGGAAAACAAAAACAAGAGAAAAAAAAAAAGATTCCATGTCATGAGCAATATCTAAAATGAAAATGGCTGCTGTATCGACTTCAGAACGTAGGCTGAGGCTGATGTGGCCTGCCTTTCTAACAGCAGTTCAATCTCTTGATGAGACAGAAATCAGACAAAACAACTAAATTGGAAGGGAAGACATTTTCTGCATCGGAGCAAGGAGTATACAGCATTACTTTAATAGTGCCATTATAGATATACATAAAGGCCATGGCATTATCATCCATCATTATAACATCACAAAGAACCACTATTTGGATATTTGAAGAACTAAGAAGGTTTTGTTTTAGTTTTTCTAATTATCATGTCATAATAATCATTAATAGCCATTCCAACAGGAAATAATGGTTGACAATGACTATAACATTTATGAATATTTTATGCACATACATAACACTATTTCTTATACAAACCGTAATATTATAAAATATATGATAAAAATATCGTAATATTTGGAAGACACTGATAAGGATATATACCAGCTGTTATAACCATTACAGGATACTGCTATAATGATTTGATGACCATTATCAAAATCCTCGTGTATGAATTACTGAATCTAACATTTGACAGATGTCCCTATGTAGATGAATAAATGCCTAATACTTGATAGTATAGTTTTTGAGATAAATCAGATTCAGATATTCCATTTACATCACCAAATGAAATGATAATCCATTTAAATGATGGAATTCAGTATCCTGAATTTACAGAATTAGCCGCCGGTCCATTCCCCCCAACTTCTATTAAAATCCTGGTGTATGAATTCTTGAATCTGATATCTAACAGATATCCCTAAATGGATGCAATAAATGGCTATGATTGGATAATAACAGTTTTTGAGCTAATTTAGATATTCCATTAACATCCCCAAATGAAACGATAGTTCATTTAAATGATGAATTTCAGCATCATGAATATACTGGAATTACAGAATTAAAAGCCTATCCAGCCCCTCCAACTTCTCCCTTCCTCTGCATCCTCTTAACACCCATTCCAATTTTGATTATGGTCAGGCCAATCAAGTTTCAGTTTTGGCACTTCTAGAAGTTTTGGTCAAGTGCATTAGCTTTAACCAACCCTAAAATTCACTGTGAAGGATATTACATAAATCAATCAACAGGGCTTGAATAACCAACCCTAAAAATTCACTGTGAAGGATATTACATAAATCAATCAACAGGACTTGAACATCAATTGGAAGTTCACTGTTGAAACTGAAGAAAAAGTTTGTACAAATTAGGTCTACAACTTGGCAATATAATAGCATTCTTTGTGCATACTCACAAACCTTATCAATAATAATTTTCTATATTAATATTCCTGTGCAACATGTTGTATATAGTTCCTGTAAAATTATTTCACAACTGCTATGGTGGCATAACTAGCTGAGCCTGAGATGAGAAGATGAAAAGTACCTTAAAATTTAGCTTAATGATATGATTAGGATCTCACAGGATACGATTCTTTTATGTTTGGTTCGTTCAAACTGAAATGTATGCTTTTAAAAAATTCTTGACAGGAATCGGGATCTGATGAGTTTCATATGAGACCAAAGACATTAATCTTACTAAACAAACATAAGCTTTAACTCTCTTGATCTTCTATTTTCCAGACACGTATGCTGAGGATGGAGGTTTTAGGATGAAGCACCATGCGATAGTCATCCAATCACAGTACCCAGTCAGAAATCGTGTGGGCCTTCTTCTCAGGCCTGTCATTGCCTTATCATGTAAAGGGTGTCTCCTTCATAAGATAGCAACTAAAATGGGAATAAATGGGTATCATATACTGGCATCAGATAGACAGCATGCAGCCCTTCAGTAAGAGAAACCCAGCATGCAGGGGAAAAAGTCTTTCTCGGCCAGACGATAATAAATCCGAATCAACTGCATTATGATTTACAGTTGGAAGAAAAACTGCATAGATTAATTAAATAGTTTATTTTTATGAATTATATAATTGTAGGTTCTAACTTAAAAGTATTAAGATTTGATCAATTAAACTTCTAAATGCAGCCTTAAATTTTTTGAGCTCTCACTGAACATGTTTAAAGGGAATAAAGAGGTGGAAACAGGCTAACCTTTAGGCCTGAAGCTGAAACAGCCGTTGATGATCGCAGAATCTGCAAGATATAAAGTTGATTAGGTGGTAAAGAAAGCACTTATAAAAGATCAAAGTTGTTTCCTCAATATGCGAAGTCTGAACCTTGGGAGTCTCGATAGCAGCTGATGGTGATGGTGATGCTGATGGTGATGCCGATGCTGAAGGGGAATCTAGTGTCGTAGGTGGGAGCGAGATATTCTGTTGCATGAAATGAAAATCGACCAACAAGTTTGGGGAATGATGGATATAAACAATGTCAGATACTGAAGAGAGATAAAAAAAAAGGCTTGATTCTTACCCTTGTGACAGGTGTAGTTTGTGGAGGTTCAATAGCAAGCCTAGAACTGGATGGCAAGACCTGAATATAGAAGGTTGATTTAGACTTATTAACTATAGGATGTGATGCTTCAAATAAGTACAGTGAAAAAATGCTCTGTTTAAGAGGGATTGATGGTGACAAAACTTAGTTAAATACTAATTGTAAAATAGCAGTCAGAATAAGTACACTGAAACAATTTGCCCAATAAAATAACATGCTCTGTCAATAATTTGCTTTTTTCATTTTACATGCCACGATGTAGATTTAGAAGATATTACTTAGTTAAATTTTAAGCAGTTGAGTACAAAATAAATCTAGTTAAATGAAACAAACAGCTAGCAATCAAGATAAATGTTAATCTGCAAAGAAAATGTAAACTTAGTAGACGCCAATAATCATATATTACAGTCCATATAGTATAAAGTCCGATATATGCATGAAGAAACATGGTATGGATGAAAAGCATTCACTTGCCTGAGTAGGTTCTGCATCTCTCCTATTCTCCATGCTATCAACAAACATGCACAGGCTATAAAGTCCCCGTGTTGTAATGTCCTAATACAGATTTTTGTGAACATTAACTATGACCACAAAGAAATAAAATAACAGAAAGATAAAATTGGACTTCAGTATAATTTTTTTAAATATACCTGACTTTCTTCTATTCGACTAATCTTGGTCCCCTGAGGCACAACAAATATGAGAATCAGCAGACATCTTTGCAGAGTTTTTCTTCTCCTATTTCCTTCTTCTAAGAAAAGGATGGTAATTTATCCAGCTTTCATCAATGGAGTGACAAATAAAATAAGAAAATGACTTTGCTGAAATCAATATGTATTACTTTATTTTTTTGATGAAAATAATAAGTATTACTTTATTTTTTGATGAAAATAATATGTATTACTTTTAATTTAAGAGAGATGCAGGTGTTCATGGGTTTTGTTTCTTTTTCTCTTTTTCTTCTCTATTTCTTGGAAAGGGGAGGGGAATTTCAGAAATTAGGAATATAATGTGCAAATAACTTAATAATTCAAATAAATCACCAGAGTCTGGATGAAGCGATGAACAGATTCAACGTCCTGATGGATCCCACTTAGTTCTCCATTTAGTCTTGAAACCTATAAGTTAATTCACAAAAGTCATAATCTGCAAATAATATAAAGCATTAACATGGAAAAGAAGAGTTTAGCAAAGTAGCTATCCCACCTCGCCTTTGGTGGCATTAGTAAGATCCCTACACTCATCTAGGTTAATATCTACACGATCAATCCTTGAAGATAAATGTCGCCTGGCATCCTGCAAATCATAAGAACTTTGATAGTAAATGTATAAGAGAAACAAATACAGGGGTACAACAAACCAGCTAAGAAGGCAACAGATATCATACTCTAATTTGAAAAACTTATGAATCTTAAAAAAATAATTAGATCAGATTCTAGACGTAATACATTATAGTCCAATTCTGACTGGCATTTTTCTTTAATATCTGTTCTCCATTTTGGGGGTAATTATGGACAGCTCAACCAGTCTCTAGATTGGCTTCTTTGACTTAATAGGCCAAGTTAATATCTATATATGAAAGCTTTGTTTTGCTTATCAATCCTTCGGTAACTATAGCATAACCAAGGAGTTAAAGTTCTATTTATGCTGGTTCTAGATCGTACTAGAAATAGATAACATTTTTAGGCTTTTTTCCTGTGGAGGATGGATTTAGAGAAACTTATGAGTTATATCAAACAAACTATTTCCTTCGTTGTACAGTCCATAGTCCTCCTCTTTTATACCCTCCTCTTCTTTCCCTTTTTTGTTCACTATCTCCCATTCATTAACAGTAAAGTTTAGAGCTCATCATGCCTTACAGGCTCCTACCAGTCTGCATTAAGCTGATTTCAAATATTATCTCATCTTAAAAAAGGAATGATGACAAATGTATGTTAGCGATATCTTGCTTGTCTTGATAAGTGTTAGCAATCAAACAAAACAGATGGAAGTACTAGCAAGCTGGATGTCGTGACTGAAATTACCATGAAGATGACCATCATGATGGAGCATACGGACCGTTAATTGATCAGTTTTCAACAATTCAAACTCAAGTCTGCCTCACCTCAACCACCAACTCTATGGTTGAAAGAGTAGCGCCAACTTGATGCATGTGCCAACGAACAAAATATTTTTTTATGCAAAATTTAGTTGCTTTGACTACAAGATCTGAAGCATCCAAACTCAAGCAGCTTTAAAAACCTAGATCTTGGCCGACCTTGTCTATGGGAATTCAAGCACAGCAATATCAAGAGATTAATCATAGCAGAATGAAATAAGCTTGGATGTGATGATTTTCTTTTCTTTCCTTTTCTCCCAATAATATGGAATCTGAATGCTGTCCAAATTGGACCACTATTCTTCATAATTTCTTTCAATTGGAACTAATTGATGGAAGGACAAAAAGTCTAATATGTCCATGTTAAATACAAGGAAATTACATAAATCCAGTGGCATTAACTAATGAAACAAATAGGTCTTCAAGGGTCTTGTCAAAGCATGGGCAAAGATGAACCAAGCTTTTAACCCACAATAAGAAAACCCATGGATCATAGCATGAGAGTTTCTATTATTTCATAATATGACAAATATCAAGTCCGAACATGCACTCATTTTAAATCATATTCAAACTTGACGGATCATTATAGAAAAAATTTTGCACCACTATAGAGAGATTTTACTATGTAGCATTATAAATGATAGAATATATATAGAATATCACAGTAGTTAAAGGAAGCTTGAGAAAATTAATTACTGGTGAGTTTGGAGAGTAGATGATCTTCATGTACTGAAGCATATAAACGAGGGGCTTGCGAAATGTTTCCAATCAATTACCAGTCTTACACCTAGAACCTCAAGATAAGCACTAGAAGTTGACAACTAAATGCTCCAGTCCAAGCACAAATAGGTTAATTTTAAAGTATCTTCTTGTCAAAGAAACAGGCAAATTTCATGAAATAATATGCTTAGAATGAAACTTAAAGGCTATGAAAATGGAATATTTATTATCAGAATCTGACAAGTATAGAATGTGAATCCTTTATTATGAAAAAGAGCTTGCTTGTAGAAAATTTTCAAGGAAACCATGTTAGAGGAACACTAATTCCAATAAACTTAGAATGCATATCTGGGTCATTACAAATGGTATCAATGCAGACTCAAACCATTTATGTTGACTAGGGGGCACTAAAGCATGGATCCTTTCATAGCTGATCACAAGCTAATCATGTTGATCGTGATTGAATCATTGGACCCTTATCCTAACAAGCTTGGATGAGGAGTGTGTCAGGACCTGTGCAAGCTTGTTTAGTTCTACATTGGTTGTCTACTAGGTAGACCTTGGATATTTACTAGAGTCATTCATGGGCTCGGCGACCTGCTCGAGCCCAAAGCCTTTGGGCAAGCTCAGGCCAAAGGTTTAGGCCCGATGGACTAGGCCCAAAAATTGGGCCTACTTAACGAACGAGTCAAGCTTGAGCTTGAAAATAATCTAAGCTCGAGTCAGGCTTAACCCTCTTTTTTGTGCTATTTATTTATGTTTGATGTACTAGTAGACTCAGTTAATGATGGTTGTTGATATGTGAACTTAACGAGATAATAGATATGTTGCAAATTATTGGCAATATTTAATTATCCATATTTAGCTGTTTTTATAATATTTTAATCATTTTTTAGTATTTTAGTTTTAAAAAAAATAAAAAGGTCATAAAGCCCAAGGCTCAGCCTGAAACTCTAAGCTCAAATAAGAGTTAGGCTCGAGCATAGAATACCGGCCCGAAGACTAGGCCAAGCCAGGCCTAAGAAAGTTTTGACCTTTGGACAAAGCTTGACCTAACCCAACATATGAATAGGTCTAATACTTACATAATGCCAAGGAACCAAAGTAATACATTTCACCTAGCCTTTTGGATGAGGTTAGTTTCAGAGCACTTGCAATACATGTATTAATGTCACAACATGGATGATCTAGCCTCAATAGAGCTTTTGCATAAATCTATTTGTTTTAGGAAATTTTGCTTTAATGAGACAGCAAGCTGGCAAGCCTTAGGAATTTTATTAGTAGTTTTAATAAAATATATTAGAAGTGAATACATCTCTTTACACAACTTCCTCTCATTTCCTTCTCTCTTTTCTCTCTCACTGCATACCATCTGCCACTTTAGATGTTCCGTGCTCATCCCGCTTTACAAGTAATGACTGTTTGATGGTGTGAATTAAAATTATGCAATTTTGTCAACAAAAGAATACTCTATAAATATGCAGCTCCCCTTAAAGTTGCTGAACAAAGTATTGGTCCCTAGAGAAGCAGTTCTATCAACTAACAAAAAAAAAAAAGCAATAATAGGCATACTTTGAACAAGAAAGTAATAGAGACTGACTAGGGTAAAGTATTTAGCTCTTCAGGACCTTTTATAATTTAACATTAGTACAAAACTTGAAATCCTAAACATGCTGAATTCAAAGTTTGGACTATAGGGTAGTTATCATAACAAGATATGATAATAAAGATAAGAATCATCTAAATGATTATATCTGTCCAATAAGAAGCCAGATATTTAACTTTATCAAGGAAAAGTAGAACTTAGTGCATGTGTTATATCATAAATAAACATTATGCTCAAATCACTGAGAAGAGGAAATGTATGATAAAAACACAGATCAAGAATTGATGAAAACAAAGGGATCGAATGATTGGAAGAAAGTCTGCAACAATCCCAATATACTGCCAACACCAAATGATAATCAATATCTAAATGGTCTACTATCATATACACATACATGGATTAAAACCACTATCTTAGTCAGTGATGCATTATAGTGCAAGCATCAGGCCGCAGAACAGGATTCTTGCTTGAAGTTGAAAAGCCTAGCTAAATCTGTGCTTTGGAAACCTTAACACATTGTGAACCATTAAACAGATATTTAATTGTTGACTAACTTCTAGCAACTGTGCACTATTTGAGCAGGCACTATTCCCACAAAAAAAAATGCAGGTGATTTTACATGCTGGTTATTGAAATGTATTGGAAACAAAATGATAACACATCCTTGAGCGGCTACATTTACGTTGGCAAATGGTGTTGATTTGAGTAAATGACAACACCAACTTGTGATCTGATAATCATCTGTTTTTGCATTCTGACAAAATCAGAAAAATAAGCACATGTATGATTTCTATGGTCATCCAGCCCAAAAGGTTATACAATTTGCATTAATTAGTTGAAACTGGCAGAATGAGTAGATACATCGACAAGCAAGCAGCATAAACATCCAGTGTCCATTTTAATATGAAAAAGTACAGCAAAATGTCCCCTTCATCCAGATTAATAGCATGCAGTTTTATTGGCATGTCATGAAGCAGCACAAAAGATGATCTTTTAACTTGATCTTGACATGTCACCGTTGATTCTCTCTTATATGTTGGTCGCAAGACTCCCAAGCTCTAACTTAGATTCAGATCTACTAACAGAGAGAAAAACAATGCTTGAAAGCATTCTGTTGAGGTAAAAGAAACAAAGTGGACTAAGCAGTTAACTTACAGCAATAGACGATGAAACTAGCTCGAGTTTTTTGCCTACTGCAGTACAGGCATCAGATAAACCACGTCGTGTCACAAACATCATATCAGAAAGCTTCCAGCCCTGTCAAATGCAAAAAGTAACCTCTGATTAGATCTCAATAGATCTGAAGCCAACTAAAAGAGCAACTGCTTGAGAATGTTCACATGGGCATAAAATCTAAGCAGTAGACAAAAATATGAGGATATTAATTTCGCTTCAACTGTTCATGAGAACCCAAGGCACCTTGCTGTTGTCTCAATATTTCTGACATAGAGAAACAGGCCAGCCATCACGTATAATTGAAAGAGGTAAGTGTTAATTACCTTCCACCAGACATACCCATAACCAACAACTCCTATAACAATTACAGCTGTTACACCATAAGTACCAGAACCTGCAAATGAAATGTGAAGGAAAAGATGTGATGATGCCATTATCTAAAAAACACTAGGCAAGTTTAAGATAGCTTATTATGTTGGAAGAAGAAAAGTTTCATCTGTTGCATCGGAAAGAAACATCCTCAGACATGATGGTCAAACGACTTCAATAAAAAAAAATGCCTTGGATAAAAAGGTCCTGACAGTCAATTAAGTGCTAAAAAATTTTTTGCTCTGTTTTTTTATACATTTAAGCACACAAATTATTGAATCTACAGCATTTTTCAGCCATAAATTTGCACTTGCCTTGTTATCTTGCTAACATCATTTAATTTCATAGTTTCTGCATTTATTATATCAAATAAATTTAAGAATATGCTTTAAGGAGTTACTTATCTAAAAGTAAAGCATCATAAAAAGCAAACTAGAGAGAAAAAAACCAGCACCAAATTGGTGTTGGGGCCAGTTCTAGCACCATAAACGAAATCATGGACTCCTCAGTTAATAACCCTCAGCAAACATTTTTTTCCAAAAAATAAAAATAAAAGCCAAACAAAACACAAGCATCAAAACAAATTGAAAAATAAACCAAAAAGGAAAAGATTGAGGACCTGGTATGGTACTAGGATAACATAACATATTGTGTGCCAGTATGTGGATGTTCAATACCCTATCAACCCAGTCCCCAATAGATGCAGGCACCAGGACATGATTTAACCTTGTTCAAAAATTTGATACACAGTCATTTTGAGAGATGGCCATGTCTTGTTTATCTCCCATAAAAGTAAGAAATGACTTATGTGAGGACATATTTAATTAAAGATGTGGTAACTTTTACTGGTGTAGATATGTGGAGACTAACACATGAATGTTTGAGAGTTTTGATCTAGGGTAGAAAGATGATGCAAAAGTAGAACAAATTTCCGGTTCTTTTCAAATCAAAGATATTGTCTCAAAAGAACCACTTCTTGGCAATTAGGTGACAGCGTGGCATTCAGGAAAAGTCAAGAAACAGCAGGTTCCCCTATTAGAAAACTTATTGACAATTGAACACGCAAATTTCTTCTGTTAAAGATCAGAAGTAACTTAAATAATGAATAAATATAACAACTAGGAACGTTGTTCTCTTGCAGCAACAACTAATCTAACAAATAACAGGAGTGCACAATATTGTTTTTCTTACTAATCTTGAAATGACTCAGTAAGATGCCAAAGAATGTCATGCTCATATATATCTTAATATCCAACACTCATATTAACATCAACTCTGAATCTTGCAAACAAAATACAGAATAAGTACATATCAACAAGCAACATCTAAAAAGAGGAGGTGTTATGCCAATCTCTAACCTGCACTTGTACCAGTTACAATTGTAACTGATCTGGATGAGGCCAAAACTTGCAGCTCCTGTCTTAGATTATTAACCTGAAAAAGCACAAGATGACATCAACATAAAATTAGTTTCCCTCTAAAAGGTTTAGATAACTGAAAGATTAACAACAGAAGTATATTACACAGAATGAACAGATATTTTGATCAACATATCACACAAAATGTTCTAGAGGGATTGCCACATTTAATTAATTGCTTAATCCCAGAGTTGACAAAGAGTGGGAAGTGTTGTTTTAAAAGAAGTCTGCAAATGTGTGCGCCAAGGGACCACATGGTGCATATGCAGTATATGGGCTGCATACGCAGGTGCATATATAATTATTATTCTTTAAGTATTTAAAAATAAAATAATATATTGAATACAATAGTAATGATAATGCAAGTAATTTCTTAATGATAGCAATATTAATAACAACATAACTAACAACTAGTTCTTATTACTAGGTACGCAATGCCTTCTTTTGGAGATTAAGAGGGGCTAAACGAAGGTTTAATGGACCGGTAATAAGGGTCGTACCAGCTGGCAACAGGTCTAGTATTCGTACGATAGCTGTATGCACTGTACCAATACTACATGGATCAAACCTAGGAGAGGGAGGAGGAAAGGGACGAAGAGTGAGAAGAGAAAGGAGGGGGGCATGGAGGTGGGGAGAGGAAGAGGCAATGGAAGGAAGGGAGAGAAACCCTAAGCCTAATCCTAGGAGGAGAACCAGGGTGGGAAGAAGATGAAGGGAGAAAGAGGGAACAGGAGAAGGGAAAGAGGAGGGGAGGAGAAGAGAGGCATATCGGGCATCAGTGGCGATCGAGAAAGTTGGAGTTAGTATCAGCATCAATTGAGGGCATCAATATCGGTGTTGGTGTCAATCGATCATGGTGGCATCAACATTGGGTATCGATGGAGCTTTCAGCATCAAATACCGGTAGAGCTTCAAAACTTTGATCATGGGGGAGGGGGGGGAGAGGATGATGGATTTGGAGGCTTGGGGTTTTAAGGCCCGAACCATCCTAGTTCTTGCCTATTTTGGTTCGACATGGCCCAAACCGCCAGTTTAGGATAGTTCAGTGAAACCTATGCTAAAACTTCCCTGTTTTCCACCTTATACCCACTCCACTCCTCGAGGATTGATTGCAACAAAGTCGAACCCCACCCCATTGCCCAAAGTGGCAAGGGTTGATACCACAAGTGTTGGGCAAGACCTGATACCAATACCTAATTGCAATAACTGTAACATAATTGATATTTTAACACTATTGTAACCATATCAGGCCCCTTGAAACCCACATCAAACCTAACCATCAACTTCAACCCACTTCATCGGTAGGTCTAAATGAGAGTTGATTGTATATGCGCCTCCGACATGCTTAGACTATCCAATATTTCATGATACCATCACCTTAAATTTAGTCCCTCTAAAAAATTTATATAGGTGAATGATTAGCTATGGAAGGGTTTAAATCCTAGTATCAAGGCCCATCTTGACTTGGCTAGCTCAATACGATAGTAGAATAGACTGAAATGATCATTCATAACAAGTATGGACAAAAAGTTAAAACAAGATTATTCCTAAGACATTAGGTCGTCCCAAGTGTCAGGACACAATTGTCTCAAGCATTGAAACACAATCGTCCCGACCAATCGGTACCAAAAAAGATAGTCAGAAAATCCCAATACATAAGAGAACTAATGTCCCAATAGCATCCAAGGACCCAATCTCTCATCGATCTAATCGACACTACCGAACAAAGGGGCATCACGATTGTAATGTTTGACAAGACGTATATTTAGAATATGGATGGGCATTTTGATCAACATATGATATCAAATCATGTAATGAAGTTTTTAAATCAATTAATTGCCAAATGATAGGGGTGGCAAAGTGAAGAAGGATAGGTGTAGATTATCATTCCTTGCAATTTTTTGTCAAAAAAAAAAAATCAAGTCCAATATTTTCAAAAAAATCAAATCACAGTATTGAATTTGTTATTCTAAAGCAGTGTGCATGTTGCCACATTAAACAAGGAGATGATGATTTGATAGCTTGGTATCTTCCAAGTAAACATAACAAAACCATAGGGAAATCATGCATCATCTTTCCATAATTTGCAATAGACGTTCCATTGGTAACTTCTGACATACATGTTGTTATTGTCCTAGCTACATTGCACCACACAAACGAAATACCAAATAATAAAAGATGACTGACCAAGAATTGCACTAATCTTTCCACTCTGATGAAACATACCATAATGACTAAACAACCATGCAGCACAAAATTTTATAAGGCCCCAAACTGCTGGCAAAGGCATTACCAGAAGACAGAAAGGCTGATATCCAAACCTGAGCTAATAGAGAATCGGTTTGTGGTTTTCCACTAGATTGAGAATTATCTTTATCTTGTTGAAGGTGCTTTGTGACGATCTGCAGTACAGGTAAGTCAATAATAAGAATAGTGCATAGTTTGAATTGAACTTTTATATCATGATTTAGACAACGTAATGGAAGAGATTCACAAGTTTTGCTTATCCCTATCAAACAATATAAATTGATTGTAGACAATATACCTTCAGAGCACCAGAAAATATGTCCGTTATATCAGATAAGCGCCCTTCCTTTGAGAGAGCGGACCCAACTAAACCTGAAATACAATCACCAGTATATCAATATTAGACAGCTGTACAATTCAAAAGCCAAAAATTCTTTCTTTTAGAGATTATCCTTTGACATTTCCTTTTCTACTTTCAACAACAATGACAACAAAAGGAATATATCAATTTGATGGAAAATGCAGAACAGAACAATCTGTCAGCTAATCTTCCCAGATGGTAAAGATTAATTAGTATGCTTGCCTCACTTCATGATGAAATATGAAGGCCTGAAAATATTGCAGCTCAGGGCAGATTCAGATATCTTAATATGATCTATTATGTAAGAACATAAACTAGCAATTTTCAATTTCCTTGTACATTCATCCATACTCAATTTAGAGCTTATGAAAATCCTCTGGAATCAGAAGGTAAGCTCCGAATTTAACCTTGGTTACATCAATGCGGCATCGGATATGAAACATCCATGTGTTCAGTTTTCTTCACTTATAACCACAAGGAAAGTTTAGGTTCTCATACTGACAATTCAAAGTTTCAAAGACTTGAGCAGCATGAGAAAGGAACGGCTGACACATCAAAGGACTTTGGCCACCATCTTTTAAAGCATTGTAGCACATACAATCATAAGCATAAACTGACAGTCAATAAGAGAAGATCTACAAGGATTTAGGATAGGACAGGTACAAAGGGTTGCTGCAAATTTGGATTAGACCTGAGTTTCAATAAATTTCAATGATGAACAATCGAATTTCAATGGAAAATTTATATTAAATGCTAAGATGAATCCAACTAATATGAATTTAGGGCCAAATAAGGAAATGAAGAGAACTTGAATGTGCTTAGGGATAGATTGAACACCTTGCTGTCCACCAGAAATCAGATCTGGGCTCCTTATCAATTAGCTAGCATGGTAAGCTGTGTGGAGGAAAAGAATCCAACATAAGGATTTGGGTTTTAGGGTCCAAGTGATGTGGACTATGATCTATTTGAGAGGGGCTGGTCGACAGCTAATAAGTGCAGCAGGTTGGTTGTTTAGGTATCAAGGAGGCAATATCGGGTCAATAGAAAACAAGAAACATAGAAATAATATGAAAAAAGAAAAAGTAGGACAAATAACTGAACAAATACACCGATTATAGTGAAAGGACAAAGAGATAGAAGATGACATTGGACTCACTCCAGGACCTAGGAATCTCACCTAGGTGCTGGTCTCAAACTGGATCCATTGTGGAATCACCCACGTGAGAAGAAACACCAAAGAAGCATTCTTTATTTATATTCTGCAATAAACCTGAATACAAAACCAACTTCGTATTTAAAGAATAAAAGACCCAAACAGAACTTGCAAGATCCCTATAGTGCCATTCATAATGGGCCAGTTACTGTTCACAGTTACCATAGTGTGAATAATACTGTGAACAGCAATCACTACAGTAATTGAGCCTGTTAAGACATCAAATAAAATCTAAGATATTTTAATCTCAGACTATGATTACAAATAGACCCACTAAAACTTAAAGTAACAAGGAAACAAGCAGAGAATATAGAAAATCAATAACTAAAATAAGATCTAATGGAATTTCTAAGCCATAGCACTAGGATGCATTATGGGATGAACTTGGATCTCCACCACAAGCCTTACCAAATTTAGATTATATGTCATATCAAGCTTCACAAGTTCTTTTCTCTAACAACCTTTATCTATGTTATAAAAGATTTCTCCTAGTTTATCAAACTAATGACATAACAAGCCCCTTTCTTGCAGAGTATTTACCAATAACTATTATTTTTGCTGTACAATGTCATACAATGTTTTATGATTTCCAATACATAACCGATGCGATTCTCCCATGGCCCTCATTTGAGGCATGGAAAACCAGATCAGAAAACATTTTCATATAGATGGAATTTCATTTACACAAACCAGACATGCAACCTCATCAAGTGCACTCCACAATTAGCAATGTGCCAGATTTGTCCAAGCAAAATGCTACAAACCAAACTTCATCATTAACAATTTGCCAGATACATCATCCAGGAAAATGGCATAAAATCCGATCTATCGTGACAATAAAGTCCCAGCCTTGAGTTAGTTTTTTCTTTTTTTAAAAATAACACCAACCTAATGTATTTCCTTAGAGTGAATCATGTCAAGCTATTCCACTGAATATGAAGACCCTGAAACGGACAACATGCTTAGCAGTCATATTAAGCATACAATTAAAATCCTAAGGCTCTTAAACCTTGTCATTATGTGGGTGCTAATCCAATATGGTCTAATCAAGGACATATTGTTCATGAGCAAATCCATGAATTGAATGTTCCACTAAAGATGAAGTTCATGTTAATGTTCTAAACACACAGAAATACAAGCCCATAACAAATTCCTTTTTCAGTTGGCTAGCCAGTTCTGCAAGTTTTTGACTGTTCTTCCTTTTTAATTTGTTTCAATCTGCACCCAACACTTCAAGCAAATGCCTTGGAAAGACCAGGTCACATTGATTAAGCAAAAGAATAATGCAGAATGAGGGCTTACGCAAGACACAGGTTAAATGACAACAATTATAAAGACCGGAACAAGACAAGCCTGCAAGCAACAAGCAGTCATTTCATCACAAACTTTCAAAAGAATTACCAAAGAGTACATAGACCAAGTCTTTAATAACAGATTGACCTATTCAGTAACACTGTGGTGCTTGCATTATCCTTTACAATGAAAATCTTAAGCCCAAGCTATGGGAACCAACAGGATGTAGCACAAACAACGTATTCACTTGGACATCCTAACTGAAAGTGCTTGATTATAGTCCTAAAAAATGTTAGATGGTAATAATGGGATGTTAACTTTTCATTTTAACTAAGGGAAATGGATCGCTTTGCTACAGGTCGACTCACATGGAAGGTGATGCACCATAATATGAATAACATTGGGGAAATAAAATAGCCAATAAGAAATGGAAAGAGGGCTGATGCATTATATTAGTAAAAGCACTATCTATCCAGCATCTTAGAACAGGAAGAACAAATTTAGTGCCTTAGCATAAATTAGAAATGCTTCATTGCAAAATAGGCTGGTCATAAATGGACAGAAGTAAAATAATGTTTGATATTTCACCCGAAACTAATGTGAAACAAAAATAGATAATTCATTGCTACAGAGATGGACAAGGCATCAAAATTCACCCCCGAAAAAGGAAGAAAAGGGCATCCAAGAACCCTGAATGAGTTTTAAACAACTTTATTTCAATATCAATGTGATAAGATGAGAAAGAAAGCGAAAAGATATTTCCTAGTCTTCATTTAGGGAAAAAAATAGAATGGCAGTCCCTCTTAAAAGAGGCAAGAAGGCACAGGACAACACTATGGGAGTTGGAGAAGAACTAGAACTTGAAAGACAGAAGACAAAGGCAAAAAAGGAAAGGTGGGGAGAGAGAGAATCATCTGTGACTTACACCATCCATTTCCTTGCCATGATCTACAATAAGTATATATGAAGAAAGCCAAAAAAACTCAGCATTTGAAACATCTCATTCTTAATGAAAGTAATTGCTTTCTACTAAAACGATACTCTAATGACTCTTTAATGGGCATGACCTTGGAAACTAACATGTTGGAGTTGATCCAATTAACCTCCATGACACTCTTAAATATCAGTTAATAGCATAAAAGAAATAAGACAAGGACTGGAGTGCAGAAGCCAATGAGTTACTGCACATGCCTATTGGCATGCACATCATGCCATGCCAAAATAAATAAAATAACATATACTCTTAAAATATTTTTAAGATAAAGCAATGTCATGCCAACTACATATGCCTTGCTATACCATCTTGACACCCGTATCACACAATGCCAAATAAAATTACTTAATACCTCTCTTTTGTTAAACTTTAAAAAAAAAAGAACTAATAGGTTTGCATCAACTCATACCAAGTGTTGGTATTAATTGAAATCATACACATCCATCAGCACAAGCTGCACTTGTAACCTTGCATTAAGATGTTCTACATGGTAATTATTCATGACTCAAAAAATTCCACCACTTTGACTTTATGATCATACTAGTGCATACTATGACCAAGGATTTAGGTTCCAATTTTTGCCAACCATGTCATGCCATCCTAGGCTGATGCTGATCCTGGGCACTTATGTATCCTGAGATACTCTACTATTGTAGGGTATTGACCCATGTCAGTCCGTATTGATTTGGCATGAATAGATACTCCAAGGAAGGAAAAAATCTTTTCACCATTTTCTTGAGAGGTTTCAGCATGGTAGTACCCATGTCCACCATGCCCACCAACATTAGCGCTTGATCCTTGGCCACAAATTACACCAAAGATGCCAAAACCCCAATATTTCAGATTCAAGCTAATCCAATACTAGGGTCAGTTTTAGAAATACAACCAAACAACTTATAAGGTCAAAAATATACTAGTTTCTTCCATTTCTTGATTTCACTTGAAGAAATAAGTAATATTCTAGACCAACCATAGATTTATGATTTTTACAAAATTTTAAAAAAAATGCAACACTAGGCTGCAAAAAGATTCAAAGTTCTTTTGGACAAAAGGTTTAGTTATCCTAGAGTTCAAACTATATATAAAATTTTGATTGTCCTGATTCCAGTCATCATACAGAAAGATAATATTCTACACACGAATTCTTTTCCTAAAATTCAATTTTTTTAATGTAGTTTGAAATCACCGACAAAATTTGCTCAAAGGTCCAAACAATGTAATATAATTTAAGAACAATGGCTAATTATTTTCCAGACATTCTATTTGTTTTTATGCCTGAAATTGCCAAAATTATTGCCAAAACTATTGAAACTGAAATTTGTTGTTCCAGATGAAAACAGAATTGAAAGTCTTGAACTTTGAGTAAATGTCACTATGAGTTTGTAAAGGTTAACTAGAAATATGATATGAAGATAGCATCCCTATAGGCTAAAATGGTTCAATAATACATGTGAAGTTGCTTGGTTATGTTGACAACCTCCTCTTGTTGCGTCAGTTTCTGAGATTTGAATTGGTGTCATTACTCAAAGACAGTGGGCCAAAGCACTTCCACTGACATGGTTTCAAGTTCCAATTCAACCTATGCAATGATATCTTAATAAACATTTTAGATGCATACATTGTTATTCACTAATATATGAAACCTTTATAAATTATATGACAGCAAATTCAACTTTTCTTCCATAGGTACTCATGTTAATAGAAAAGGCCTTCTAGGTTCACACTCAATCCGGAAATATTTTTAGTACATCTTTCTATGGAATCCACATAAATCAACTTTGACCCTTTATTCACATGTAGATATAATTTTATTGTATACTAACAATGTTGCGCGGATGAAACGTTCATAATGTTGTTTCAGTGTTCCCAGCAAATTACAGTTGTGCCTTCACACATGCTTGGTTGAAGTTACGGTACTTATCTAGTCAAGCCTAGCAAGATGGCAGATGCTCTGAACAAATCCATGATTGGATAGGAAAATTTTGAGGAACACTCTATCCTTTTAAGGAGGGAGTCACATCCAATCCCAGATTAAGTAGGCTCTTCTTCCTTCTAGTAACTACTCATTTTCCTAGTTGGTGTCTCCTGACAAATGTGATAAAAAATGATCATCAAACCGAATTTAACCCATTAAGTTTCTCCTAATCTTTGTCTGTAGCTGACTATTCTTCACTCACTATTTTCTTCAATATGTTGAAATACTAGTGTTCATCCCCTATTCAGCAATTTGTCTTCCAATCTTTAAAATTTTGATATGCAATTGCAAGACAGCAAATCCAAATTCCCATTATGTATATTACCATATCATTTGATACCTTCAAATACTATGAACCATAACATTCTTGATCCAAATTAATTTAAAAAATATACAAATTGTTATATGAAAGTTGAACTCATAGGTGAAACGATAGAGCATCTTGGCACAAAATGAATATTTAGAATTTTCTCCATAGCCTTCTCACGTAACACAAGTCCACAAGGACACCATATGATTCTTTCAGATGAGTATAAATTGATCTTGTGAGATTGACTTTGGAGCTGATCAACAAAGCTTAAGAACAGCTAACTGAACATCCATGACAAGCCTAAAGGCGAATTGGGAGTCTTCCAAATAAATCAGCTCATCACCAATATTCCCCATTTTTCCATGCAAGACAGAAATCTTGACTTCATTGTCCAACGATTATCCCAAAGTCCACAATGCAGACAAATCCTGGTTCACCTTTTGATCACAGTTATATTTCTAACATTCACAAGTGTCCTGCTACTACTAAAGGCATGCAGATTAGTCAATACCAACCATCAGAAAATCCCCACTATCTCTATGCTATATATTGACGATTATCTTAGAAGCCAATGAAATAGGCTTCTGAATCAAATCTTTCAAGTCAAAAGCTCCTACTTACAAAATATAGCAAGTCCTCTCAGAGACCCTTTTATCTTAATAATCTTCTAAATTTCCCAGAACATTTTCTTAGGATTCCCTAAACTGTGGAAAGAAGAAGATTTGGAAGAAATCCGGTCTCATGAGACTCCTCCCCATAAATATTAAACACCACTTAACCTCCCAGACCTCAAAATCCTATCAATCCCTCTCCCTCAATCCACATCCACTCCCTCAAATTCCAAACTTCCAAGCTCCAGTCTTCAACCCAGACCAGAGAGGCATACTTGAAACTGAACAACATCCCTAAGATTTAAGTGAAAACTGAAAATCAAATTACTTCAATGACAAAAGGCACCGTCATGCCCTATCAAATTCTTCCACGTAAATTCCCAATACTTATCTCATTGAGTAGCATAAAAGGTTTATTAGAGAAAAGAACAAAAATTCTACACTAAATCACTCTATATGATGACCAAAATACTCCGTTTCACTAATTAACTTGCTTCCCACGACTCAAAATTTACAATATTTCAACGCCAAACCAGTGCCACCGAATTAATCTAAGTTAATAAGACCTCAAAATCCGACTCACGAAGTAAAATTGCACCAGATAACATGGTTCAGAATTAGTTCGCAAAAATAAATATAGATCAATTTCCACTCTTGAGGGGAAAAAAATCAAAGAAACCAAATAACCAAACCAGAACTGAAACCTTGGAAGAAAATACTGGAAACAGCCCAAGATTCTTCGGAGAGTATGGGTGGGGGAGAGAGAAGTACCCGCTCCAATGACGATGGCGAGCTTCCCAAGAGACATGACCGATCGGAAAACCCTACAAAACCACGAAGAAACCCTCCAACATCGCCTGCTTCGATCCCCAATCGAAGAATCGAGTCGCGGGTACAGCTCGGGGACTAGGGTTTTCTACTCCTCTCTTGGGTTAAAACAGCCCCTGCGACGCCGTAAGGATGCCAAACCTGGAGCTTCCCATAAACACCCCAATTTGCTCCGAGAATCACGGAACAGCCCCTGGCCTAATTCGCGTCGGAGCCCAACAATCGTCGAGCGGTAATCTCAGCCGTTAGATCATTCCTCTCATCTAGATATGGAACGGTCAGTAGTGCCCCAATCCGCCATCAAATGTAACGACTAAAAATTAAAATGCTGAAGGCAAAATTATTGTACCAAAATGTTCATACCACATGGCATGAACCTATTGGTCAAAATTAGTGACCTGTCGTTCTAGTATCCAATTAACTGATGAAACGTGGTAGTGGACCATTGTTTTCTTCGTGTTGGGCTCCAATGAATTTAGCAGGAGTTTACACGAAGTCCCTAAATAATTATTTCGCCTACTTCCGCGCGCCTTCGCGCGTCGCCAACATGTTAACCAGCGCATAAAAGTTTATGCGAATTAATATTAGTCGTCGGCTTTTCTCATCGAATACATCCTATCCGTTTAAAAGCAGGGCGTCAACTTTTGCGTATCTTATGACACGCTTGCTGATTCGCTTCGCAAGTAAATCTGTATGCGGGCATCCTGAATATGGAGACAAGGTACACGACGGAATCCTATACCGGGATCGGACGAATAGGAAGCCTAGACATTGAGAGATTTTGCTTGGCCCACGATTTCTCTGGTTTTTGTGGAGATGTTAAACAGGGCGTGGCCATTTCTGGAGCTTTCCCTCAATATAGACTTTCTTCTGTACCCAAAAAAAAAATACTTGGGAGAAGGAATATCCTTGGTAATATTTGGTACAGTAAAGACGGAACAACGGTCGGAGCAGACGGTTTGCATAACGGCGTTATTAATACATGGGCTGGTTAGAAGGTTAATGGGCTTTGGCATCTTTAATATTATAAAAGAAGATAAGATTCGGGTTGTATTTTTGGATGATGCTTTTACGTGGCTTTCAAACACAACGAACTGCTTCCATCCGTCTGCAACATGGAACACAACACTAACATTATACTTTGAAAGCTATATAAAACACAATCCAACAATTGATATCGTGAGAAAAGATCGATCATTCTTTTGTCGGAAAGATACAATCTGAATCCTTACAAAATATTAATAGGTTATATAATAGACTACCTCCATCGTACCTTGGACAGCAGTGTTTGGCACATGCAAGTTGCTTGGCGCAGCATGAACCCTAAGATAGTAGCCTCAAATCCTAACATTGTTTGAGCTTAGCAACCAAATGATTTGTTTGATTGTATTGAAACCCTAGCAAGCTGGTTTGGACCTAACCCAAAGGCATGAATTTATTTCTGTGCCTTGATTTTTTTCTCTTGCTGCCAACTTGACTTACTCTCCTAAATTCGAGAAATACGGTATCAAATGGATGGTTATGATTCCATTATTGAACGACATATTTATATGCTTTTGCCCATAATATTTTTCTATTGATGATATGAATTGATGGCATCTCTATTATTATCGGATATACCTTTTTAAAAAATATCTCTAAGAAACCAAATTGAAAGAAAATGCAATGGAAGTGTACTAATAGAAGCTCTGCTTGCGTGAGTATATACATTATCTAGAATAGTGGAAATATATCAGGGATATATGCATAATGATTGTTACCTTGTTTATGACCATTAGAACAACATTAAGGGTCACAACACTATTTAATGTAAGCATTATCTTAAAATTTTAATGCTTGCTTTTGTAACAGTTTTCTAAAAGTAGATAATACAATTGTTGAAATATAATAGAATTATTTGTTTAAGCATAACATATCTTTAGTGTCATTATTTTACTATTATAAATGCTTTTATAATGGATAATTTATTTTGAAACCAAAATCAAATCCACTAAATTCCTTGTGGAGTAATGTTTTATCATAATTGTTAGTATATAGTCATAATATTTTTCAAAAGTGGTTGGCGCATGCTAAATAACTAATACTTTTCTTGGGTTGAAACAAGTATGTCTTCTTCCCCATGAAACTTTGAAGAATTAGATTACAAATAAGCAATCAAAAGTATCAGAATATAAAATTTCATTGAGCTCTCTAGAGTGGTGATATTGTAATCCCAATAAACTTAGACCATGTATGTAATATGCTATGGAGGACATAATTTATTCAACAATGTTATTTGTTGATAAGTATGGATCAAAGTTTGCCATCTGAGTACTATCTTATTATAGTATCAATATATACTATAATAATTATGATTTTTGACAATAAATTGCTTATAATATTTCTTATTATATGCCGCTAAATTTTTTTTATATATTTTGATAAAAATACCACTATCTTTCAATAAATTTTTTTATTAGTAGTACTTTATTATAAATGCTACCATAAATTTTATTTTACGACATATAACTTGAAGTGCTAGAAATCAAAACTGCTATTATGGTATTTAATTAATATATCGGTAAATAATATCATAATTTATTGAATTTTAAAAAATTATCATTAAATCTTAAATTATTAATTTTATATAGAGCTTGATTTAGTCATATTAATCTCATAAAATATTATATATATATATATATATATATA
>KE504810.1:156225-169347 GCA_000441515.1 Elaeis oleifera | reverse complement strand
GAAGGGAATATAAGAGATAGGAGGAGGGCGTGTTTGTGGGTCTTCATGTGATGGAGAGTTGATGGCGGCTTTTGAGAGGGCAACGGTCTAGTGATGTGATTAATATCAGCTCATAGCCATCTAAGTGGAGGTAAAAGAGGAAGAGTCGTAAACGGCACGTAAATATATTGGGTGATCAGGAAGCAAATATTCATATGTTTTGGGTGCTATGTCTTCACTTTGATAAAGGGTGGTGTGTGGGGAATAAAACGGACGGGAACAAGTGGCGGCCACATCTGTCTTCATCCGCATCTGTGACACATATTGTTCATGTACATGATCTAGATTTGTCTCTTGTGGGTGTGGGAACCACTAACATGGGCATATCCATAGTGGATCTCAAGCATTATCAAAAGATATTATTTTTTTCTACCAGAAAAAAAAGATATTATTTTTAATTCCTTAATTTTGCCATGTGTGAGTTCTTCTACACAATCAGTGTCAATTACCTGGTTTTTACATCCATTTTAAAATTTGCTAAATTAGAGTTTTATTCTTAAGAAAAGAGAGTCCTAACATGGTGGATCCCAAGCATTATCGCAAGATATTATTTTTTTTAATTCTGTACTTTGCCATGTGTGAATTGTTCTATACTTGCATGTATTTATGAACTATGATCCATGCATGCATGGTCATATATAGTATAGGCCTCATGCTCTTTTGTTTTAGATAATTAACTTTTCTCTCAAACAAATACAAAATTCCATCAAACAATCAGTGTCAATTACCTGGTTTTGACATCCATTTTAAAATTTGCTACATCAGAGTTTTATTCTTCAGATAAGGGAATCCTATAGAAAGTTAATGTGGGCCAATGATATAGAAGTAATACCATTTACATGGACCTTAGGCTTACATCAAAGACAATGAAATAATTTGGATCATGAGGACATAAGGTGGTTAGAGTACATATGCTATCCACTCAATCCATCCAGACGTGTTTTAGCCATACAATTAATCAAAATGGATGGATGTACTCTTGATAGCAAAACAAACCTCATTGGAAATTTTAGCTTAATCCAATTGGTTCTCACTTGATTTCCAATCTTTAAAAGCTACAGGGATGACCATCATTTGACATTATTCACCATTATATTCATCATCGACGTAGCACAAATATGGTCCACATGATTTGCCCAACCACTTGTGAATTGCACCAACTCCTCTTAATTATTCCAATCTCTTCCTACCCCATCAGATGGTGCACATGGTGGAGCTTTTCCAACAGTACTTTGGCCACATGTTTGTAATTAAGGCTTAATTAAAGACCCATTCTACCCCAAGATAAATAAAAGAAGGTGGTTCCATGTACTAAAGATGAGCTCATCAACAGCCCCATAAATTGTGCATGTGATCTCCCCTTGTCAGGAATTTATTGGTTAGGTCAAGTGCACCACTAAGTTGGTGGACTAGTCTAATCAAAAATAAAATAAAAATAAAAAAATAAATAATATATATATATATATATTTACATATATTGATTCGTGATTAGCAGAAATAAAAATTTTAGTCAATTTATGTATATTAAATCCAATCTAATTTGAATAAGATGAATTTTATCCGATCTGATTAAATTTAAAAAATATAAATTAAAAAAAATATTTGAATCTGATATGGATAATGATATACTCTATCTCGAATCTGATATGATATAATTTTAATCTAAATATTTTTTAAATTATAATTATATTATATATTTATATTATATTTTTTATTTATTTATTTTTTATATTTATTTGATAATAAAAAATATAAATATAAAATTTTAATTATGAGATAGATAAAAATTGATCATCTGATTCATATCCGATTCATTACTGCCCTTAACGATCGGAATGGACGGATGATTTGGTTCGACTAAAAATCTCATCTATTAAATTGCAAGGACTGAATCCAGGCAATTTATGAGTTTTTTTGTTTGGGGCCATGCTAGCTGGGTGTACGGGTCGGCGTTGGGAGCTTGGGCTCGTGCACCGAAGCCTCGTGGGTTCACTATTTTTCAATCGGACTCCATGTCACCTGGGTGGGTGTGCATATGGAGCGTCCGTACAGCTAGGGTACTAAAACACAGTGCTTCAATCTTCGTGCTGAATGGATGACGCCACCTCTTTAATATACTTTATTCGAAGCGGCCTGTTAAGTTTCGGAACCATTGGAGTAATCTATGTGCTACCAAACAATGGAATCTGGTTTAGATGGCACGTGGTCTTTGTGCGGTAGGTGTCCAACACCTTTTTTTTTTTTCTTTTCATGTCGTGCAACCAGGGATGGTTTTGGTGCCCAATTCATTGGAATGATTGAGTGCAGAAAGAGTAATGGTAAAAATTAAATAGAACCGCTTTTACTAATATATGTAGGACTCAGTTTGATCTGTAGGAGAGGACAAAAGATATGGTCCACAAAAAAATAAAAAAACTATTTCATGTTTCGTTGAAGTTTTCAAAAAAATTCAAAAAAATTTTTTTTATTAAAATAAAATTTTTATATTTAACAGAAAAAAATCCATATGCAATATAAACAAATTACTTTCTCATAAATTAAAAATTAAGATTATTTTTTTTCAAAATTATTTTAAGTTTTAGATAGAATATGATAAACTTTTAAACTGAGAGTATAACTGATATTTTATATAATCTTTTCGACAAATAATTGATCCAGTAAATATAAGCTACTCTAAAGTATATCATTTTTTATAACCAATTAAACTTGCAAAAATTGTATCATATATCCAGATTTCCACTTTTCAAAAAATATTCCGATGAAAAAAAATTCTTTCTACGAATCAAACAAACTTGTATAGTTTAGTTATTAGATAGTGCTTGTCCAATTCTATTAAGTTGTTTGCATTTACAATAATACCATACTAATGTTTGTTGTATATTAAACCATGATTGTTAGATGGAGTATGATTGGTTCAAGTTCTAAATAGTTAGTTGTATATTGTTTGTTTGGTCTAATCATTCCTTACCAGAACAAACATATATTTTCACAATTACTAATGATGGCAGTTGCTTGCTAAATCACTAAGGATGCGTTTGGTTAGTCATTAAATTTTTTATTTTTAAATTTAAAAATAAAATCAAAAATGATGTTGATAATATCATAAAAATAGAAAGTAAAATCAAAAAATTAGAATAATTATTTATATACAAAGCAAAAATTTTTTGCTTTCTAAAATTTATTTTTCTGCTTTTTTTTTTTTACTTCCGCACGTCTAAAACGCCAAATCAAAATGTAAAGAGTCCGAATTCTTCTCCCTCATTGAGCTCTTCATCTCTCCACCCTCTTCTCCCTTCCTTTCTGAACCCTTCTTCTTCGTCGAGCTCTTCACCTACCGTCCACAAACATTATTTTTTATTTATAATAATATAGTTACCAAATTTATTTTTTATTTTTTTTATTTTACTAAATAGCAAAATAAAAAAATAAAAATAATTTTAAAATTAAATTAAAATTAAATAATGTAACCAAACGTACCCTAAATCTATGCCTACATTCTTGAAAGATTGACCTGTGTCGAAAAAAAAAAGCGGCTAGACATAACAATCTACTATAATATTTTTTATTCTAACTAACATGTAAGTGATAACAACAGCAACAACAATATAATTACATGTGTGCATATCTTGATGCTGGTGGTGCTGGTTAAAATCCTAAAAAACAATGACAGCAATAATAAAAAAGGAAAAGAGTAGGTTTTATAACCTATGCTTGATTAGAATCCTATTCAATTCTGGCACTCATATTTAACCACTGGCCTAGATTTTTGAGATGGGGGCAATTCAAATCAGATCAGGTGCTCAGTTCCAGGTGTGCAAATCTATATTTAAACATGCTATGTCAATGCACACCTGTTGCACTTTCTTTCCAATTTTAGTATGCATAAATTTTTCACATCAATTTGCAAACTCACTCACCACATGAGAAAATTCATCAAATCTAAGCATCAACATAACTCTTTCAGCACATGAAATTCTTCAAAACTGGCATCAGAATGGTCAGAACACATGGTGAAGGATGGAGACCTCACTAGTATGGTTATAAATGACTACATGGGACCAGACTTCAATTCATACTGAATTACTCTTCTAAGCCACTATTGGAACCCAAATTGGCTCCACCCATCATACCTATTGATGCCTGTTGAAGCCATTTCGGTTGATTACTACATGCAGGTTAGCTGAGTGATTCAAATTCAATTAATGCACAGGTTCGATTTCCCTTATTGTGACATAGGGCTCTCATTAATGTTGTCACTTTCATGTGAATTATGGCCATTGTCGCATAGAGAAAATGATGAATATCTTGGAAGGGGGATCATCACGGAAATTTCTTCCCCCTTGTGGTGGCCAAAAAGAGAGCTTAGCAAACCATGATGGGAATTCCACATCTGATCTCACATAAATTGTCTCCCTTGATTAGTCAAGGAAAAAAGGATGACTATTTGAATCATATCTTTGTGACTTTTTTAGGTCATGGAACAAGCTGTTGGTTTTCAAACTTGAATGAACCCCAATTGATGGATATGGTCGTTGGATGTGAGGCATGTGGATAGTCTTCCATGCAGTGAAGAAAGTTGTTGCTTCTATGACCATCATTCATGCAACAATATGGTTTGAACTAGCATTGATAGACTTCTCAATAAGATTATTGGAGCATGACGACAATATAATGGTTATCACAAGATGCATCAAATGTGACCATTCGTTGGATGTCGTGTGCGGTTGAATGTCGCTATACATAGGGTAGAAAAAATTTGATATTCAAACAAGAGGACCAATGAAGCCATTTAAGGAACAATTGTCTAAATATATATGATGCAAAACATTACATCTATTTTAATTCTATTATTCTAGAAAATGGTCAATCAAATCATTGATGTAATTCCCTTGAAGAAATCTTACTTGATCACTCTGTTATATGTGCCTAATTCCATATTTCTTCTACTATTAAGGCAGCAAATTGTCAAGGAATATGTAAGTCTCAATCAAGATGTCATACATTTCCATGCCATATATAGTGCCCTTGGTATGGTTTAGCAAATTTTAAATCTCAACATTAGTTTTGTTGTAGGACATCAATCTATTAAAATGTAAAAGAGATGAGGATAAGACATCTAAGAAACACCTGTTTGATTGTTATGTCATTTGCCTTGGTCCAAATTATATTAATTCTTCCTCACAAACCTAAATTTACATGATTTTCCCCAAATGACATTATAACTTAGCATTTTCTTTTCACAATGGGCATTTGAATGATTTCTTTTTTGGGTGGACAAACTTACCAAATGTGTTAACATTAATATCTACGGCATTCAATTTGATTAGGAGTCCAAAAGAAGGATTTTCACTAATACATTTGCTATTGAAACTAGTGATGGGAGATTTGCTTATGATACTAGCAATTCTAAACTACTCTTTTGCCCACCAAATATGAATATTTCGCTAGTAAGTGATGATACCACTAGTAAATAACCACTTTATTAGTCATAATTTTTTCATTAAAAATCATAAATTTTGACCATCCCTTGTGAGAACTTTTTAATGTTTGGAAAGATTACGCATAACCATTATCTTATCCTTGATTGCATTTGGAATTGTTGTTTCCAAGGAGTTTCTGCCCACATGCAAAGTCAATATCAATCAAGTAATATACTTAGAGCCTAAACAAGAGGATTTGCAAAATCATTAGCTTGAATGGAATTGTTAAGAATATTCAAGAGAGAAAAGTTGTGAAATAAAAGCAAAATCAGTGATTATTGCAAGCAAATATGTGCTTTTGCAAATATTTGTAGATCTGCAGCTAGCTCTTAAGTTTTTGTCAGATGGAAGGATAATCAAAGTCTTCACATGATTTTATTAAGATCGATGAGCAAAGCTTTCACACGGTTTTACTAAGATCTTTTTGAGATGGTCAAGTTATTATCGAGGGCTTCCATGCTTGATTATGTTAGATATTTAAATTTATTCCACGCTAGCTAAGACCTATAATGATCAAAGTAGATATGTTGACCATCCTAAGATGGCTGAACTAAACATTAGGTCATGCTTTCTCTATTTTAAATTCATAGATTTGTTGAAAACAAATTCAACTTTTAACTCTCTATATTTATAGTGCTACCTAGTGTAGTTGGTAAAGTTTTTGAGATCAATAACAAAAATCTATGTTCGAGATATGCCCTCACTTGGATTTTGGGCAGGATTTGATCCACCCTAGTTCTCAAGAAAAGATACTTTTCACTCTCCATCTTAAAAGAGGCAGATGTAGCAACTTGCATATCATAGGTAATTGGATAAAAGGGAGATAAAATAGGAGACCAATAAATAAAATTAATATTTGGATTAGGTTACTTATAAGGTATAAGTGAGATTAACTATTACTAATTACGATGCAAGTACGTATGCACCCATATACAACAATTCTACATTTTGTCTTGGTGGTAGGGTAGGGCTACAAGCATGATCACTGATAGCCTCCATAGATTTGATGTCCATTGAGTAGATACTAATTTTCTGAACTCTATTGTTTATTGAATTAGAAATACTTGTGGCTAGGTTTCATAACATTTTCAATACATATATACCAGAATTGGAATCCTCTATGCAAGGAAGATGAGATTTGAGTTTGGTCATTCTTTAGTCTCTGCATGCATGAATCTCTCTCTCTCTCTCTCTCTCTCTCTCTCTCTCAATATTTTGGTAGCGTCCCACCTCCAAGGTTTGAACATGGGTCCTTTCAAGAGCTGTTGGCCACATCACTTATTGTCATACATACCCATTTCTATCACAATCAATATTAATTTTTGTCAAAGTGTTGGATTATATCCGCATTGACATAACTGCCACATTGGCTGTGAAGGAGGCTATTCAGTTGACTGGGAAAAAGTCTGTGCGTGAGGATTGATGATTGATATTTTCCTACCTACACTACCAAATCAAATGAACACACACTGCTATTGCTTATCAGCACCCTTTTTTCCTGGTTGAAGTTATAATGATGTTTCAGTTGGAATACTTTTTGAAGGAAATTATTTCGAACAACAAAATAGACAGTCACAATGGCATTTCTCATCTATATGTGTTATTGCTTATCCACTAAACAACTAGACGCCATCTTTCTCCTTTGTTTTGTCTTCTTTTTCCTTTTTTTTTTTTTTTTTCCGTAAGATTGATTACAAACAGATGCAGTTGAACAAAGAATGAATTTCCACCTGAACGACGTTGGACTCATACATTAGAAAGTATGAATTACAAACTATTATCGAATCAGAAGGCAGTAGACTTAAATACCAATTTAACATTAGTGTAATTTTTACTTCATCTTACTCCTTGCACCACTCCTTCCAAAATTTAGCCAAGTTGTGAGGCATATTTCCTGGCAAGAAGTGTACTAGAGATGGAACTCCTAGCATAAGTCATTATTGTATATGGAATTAAAAGCATGTTTGGTTTATGATTGGAGATGGAATCAAAATTGAAATCGAAATGGACTGGCGATATATATCTCCCAATGCATTTGATTTATGATCGGAATTAAAATTGAAATCTGAATAGATTTTGAATATTAGAAGAGAGTAGGAATTGGATTTTGGGGATTTGGGCATTCCTTTTCTCCTCAAAATTGGAATAGAAATGGGATTCTCTCAACCCAATATCTAGAATGGAAGTCATCATTCTCATTCTCATTTTAGAGCCCAACTCCCCTCAACTAAACATTCCCTAAAGATCATATGAAATCAGGGGATTAGAAATGAGCGACTCTCATTCCGAAAAGATTACCCATTCTCATTCCTATTCTAGAAGAAACGAAGAGAATGCCCCTACTCTTTTTCAGTTTTGAAATTTCATTTCTATCTCGATTCTGATTTTGGTCAGGAACCAAATATAACCAGAGATATGGCCATTTTGATTTTCATTTCAATCTATTTTCATTCCATTCATAAACCAAATGCGCTCTCTCAGTAAGTTAGGACAAATAGAGAGAGGGTTACATGAGACCAGGGAACACCATCATTCTCAAGATCTCATATGAAACGGGGCCACATACTTTAGTCTGAACCAACAAAATGTACATTTGGTTGAATTCTGGGGAGATATTTGGACTGATAGTTGAATTAGATGCACAAAATGAGTTGCATGCTAAAGCTAACTGTTATGCATGTGACACCAGTTCATGCTTAGTATTAGCTCGATGTTGCTACTTGGATAGAGCCATTCCTCGGTCAAAAAGTTATAGAATCTCACCTTTTTTTTTTTTTTTCCAGTAAAGATAGAATCTCACCTTTAATGTCATCCAATAGTATAGATCGGCTTCTGCAACACTCTGAAACGACAAATTGGGACAAGACAAGCCAAGCATGACTTTGCTTGCTTAAAATCTTCTGACAGTAAGCATTTAACATGTGGATGCAAAAGATGCTCTTATGAAAATAAAAGAAACTTATATTAGAATCCAAGGTAGCTTGGTCGCACAAAAATCACCTTATCCAAATTCTCAAAGAAAGGTTACTCCCACAAATTTACGTGATATAGTGTGGCAAATTATCATTTTTGTAGATGCACACGCTCTAATTCAAGATCCACTGTGAGAGTTTTGTTTTTTAGATTAGAAATCCATCATGTAACCTATGTACGACCTACTTACCAAAAAAGGGAAGCCATGTAAGACCTGTCTCCCTTAGTGATTAAACATTGCGCTTACCGAATTTTTCAACAAAAATAATCTAATTATCAATTTTACAAGAAAAAATATTTTTTTTAATTATACTTATTTAGATGTTGTAATCTAGGAGGATTATCAAATTCGATATAAACTATTTGATCACTATGGATAGGATTGGACAAGATATACGCACGAGAACTATCATATTGGAAGCCAAGTTGCAAGTTAAATTTCTGTAGGTTATAACTTGGTCATACGACATCTGATTGAGATGGTCTGTTTTTTAAAAAATTAGATAATTTTTAAAATTCATAATGTGCACCTAGCGTTCAAGCCTAAATTCCATTGTTTGAATTCTAAAATAGATTGATTGAATTGAAAGTTTTTTTTTTGAGATTGGAAATATCTCTTAATCTAAGAGGAATCAAGCAGAACGATAGAAATAAAATTGATATAGAAATCAATATTTACCTCATATAAAATTTTATTGTTTTCGAATTTATTTCTACCAATCATGTTATTTTAGAAAAATGAGTGATATTCGAATTAGAAGAAGAATCTGATCTAAGTTATGAAAGGGTGCACCTCACTACTATTATTAATATGAGCCATGTATTCCGGTTTATAGTATGTGGATCATTAATGAAAAAATGGGATAGAAACTCTATTTTCTCAATTCTTTTATCTTTTCTAATCTTCCTTGAAGAAATTCGAGTGGAGTGGGGTGAGAAAATTCTTCCTTCTTCCTGATCATATCAGATTATGAATAATTTTATCATAATTTTGTCTATATATCTAACTGGGAGATGATTAATTTGTGGGATAGATTTTAAACACCTAATCATATTTACAGAATACACAGTTGTATTTATTTTGAATATCAGATACATATTTATTTATATCCCACTGCACATATCATACTTAGGTTCAGGAGCAAAATCATTATAGAACTCCTATATATGTATCATTTTGCAAAAGAATATATATGATCTTTTATTAATTTTTAATGTAAAATCTGCTTGGACTTCCAAAGCTTAGTTCTTTTGTAGACAAATAAAATACTATCAAACGCGTTTCAGAGTCGCCGATCAGGGTAGTCAATCAGGCTATGAGTCTTTGTTTGATGGAAAAACCGCCACCCCTTTGAAAAGTTAGACCACTACCTAACCCTAAAAGATGGCCATGTCGTGGAAATTTCTCCAAGGTAAGATGGCTTGAGAAAGTGGAAGAAATAAACCACTTTGGTCTTTTCTTTCTCGTCTCCCTCCTTGGCTTCTTTTTGCCCCTGTTGCACCATTTTCCACCAATAATTTTGAGACAGATGGAGACAGATAAATGTAGGAACTATAAAATGGGTTGGGGGATCCGCAGCCCTAAGGAAGGGTAGGTGAGGAAAATCTAACAGGACCGGGAAAGATTCTAAACACTTGGGCATCTAAAAGGCCGCCTCTCATGTAAGTGTTAATATTCAGTTGTGTTGGGATATACCGACTGATCCTGACGCCGACTGATCTTGACGCCAACTCACCGACGGATCCGAACGTCGATCCATCCTCGAGATGGGCCGACCGACTTCGTCCGACTGACGACGGACGACACCGACAGCCACCACCGATGGTGCCCGACCTGGGCGTGTCGGTCCGGCAGGCCAACGCCGTCTCCGACCACCCGAATGCCGACCCCGTATCACCGACTCCCTCTCGGATGGAATCTCACCGACTCTCCGTCGGGTCAAACAACCGACGTCCAACTTCTGCGGACCCATCTTGACGCCGACCATGCTCTCGAGTCGCCACCCGACAGCCAAGCCCAACACATAGTCGGTCAGCCCTTTCAAAATGCCGATCGACCGGCATGGACTGCAGTCCTGTCAGAGGCGTGCTGTACAGCCGCCGGCGGGCGTCATCCTGTCAGGAACATGGGGAGCTGTCCTGCCAAGGACACGAATTAATTCCTAGGACCTGTCAGCCCGTCAACGACGTGACAATCTCCGACGATTTGACAACTCCTCAGTTGTCTACATCACCACCGGCGGGGCCATACCTCCTCCCACTATAAAACGAGGTAAAGCAGCAGCCTAAGGTGAGGGCCGAAAACGGGCGTCTCTTCCCTCTCTCCACCGCTGAGTTTCCCTCTATTATTGCTTAGTCTCCTCTCTGACTTGACCGTCGGAGGGTCCCCGCCGGAGACCTCCCCGGTCTGTGTGGACTTCTCTTGCAGGTGCTCGTTCCCGGCGACCAGACGACGAGGGGATTGGCCGCAACAGGTTTGGCGCGCCAGGAAGGGGGGGCACACGACCTCCTCAAAGTTTGAAGAATCTCTCCGAGATGACAAGAATCAGAGCTCAGCGGTCGAGAGCCACCGGGTCTGTGAGACACTCTTCCCGTCGGGAAGAGGCCGCTCCACCACTCTCCGCGGCGGAGCCCAGCTCTCCCCATCCCGTGCTGACCACGGAGGCGCAGATCGCAGCGATCGTGTGGCAGATGGCTGTGTTGACGGACGCAGTCAAAGCCTTCAACAATCCTCTCGTTTGCCGTACTCGCCGACGGAACAACCGGCGGCGAACCCTATGCCGTCCAGGGGCAGCCGCCGGCGCCCACGTCGATCTCCGTCTCCTCCTCAGGAGCAGCTATCTCCGCCTTCCCATCGAGAAGGAGAGAGGCAGCCACGACGTGATATCCACCGGTCTCAGCGCCCCTCTCCTTCCCAGCTCGAGCGAGCAAGGAAGGAGAAGCGGTCGCGAACACCGTCCGCCTCCCCCTCAGATTCATCGGGGGACTCGACTCCTGCGGTCTCCCAACACCGACGGAAGGATGACTACGAGCGAAGGTTCGAGAAAATCGACCGATGGCTCGCCCAGCTCCAGATGGATGGTCAGAAGTCTTCGAACGACGTTGACTTTCAGATCGTCCAACTCCTCTCCCGATTTATACTCGACGAACCGATCCCCAGTCGGTTCAAGATGCCGCACGTGGAGCCTTACGATGGCTCCACCGACCCTGTCGACCACCTAGAGAGCTATAAGGCTCTCATGACGATCCAAGGGGCAACCGACGCCCTTCTCTGCATCGGCTTCCCTGCCACGCTTCGCAAGCTGCCAGGGTTTGGTATTCCGGCCTTCGCTCCGGAAGTATCCATTCCTTCGGACAGCTTGAGCATTCCTTCGTGGCCCACTTCAGCACCAGTCGGAAGCCGTCACGAACCTTGGACAGCCTTTTCTCCCTCAAACAGGGGAAACGAGACGCTTCAATACTTCGTGGTGCAATTTAACGCAGCCACGCTTGAGGTCCGGGACCTCAACGAAGATATGGCCATCTCGGCCATGAAGCGGGGGCTGAGGGGGTCCCGATTTACATACTCCCTGGACAAGATCCTCCCCCGGACATACGTCGAACTACTGGAGCGCGCGTACAAATATATGCGCGCAGACGAAGGAGCTTCCGACCGGCGCCTGACTGAGACCAAGGGTCCGAAGGAGAAGCGAAGGAAAGGTCGGGCCCCTGCCGAGCCTAGCGGGCCTTTGACCGACAAACGGGCCTCCCCCCAGCAGCGGAGCCCGACATACCCTCAGCAGCAGGGCCTGAGATCCCCCCGACGGTGGAGCCCAAAACCAATACGTCGGAGGTATGACTCCTATACTCCTCTTTCTGCTCCTCGTGCGCAGATCTTGATGGAGATTGAAGGAGAAGAGTATCTACGATGGCCTCCACCTTTGAAGGCAAAGGACCTCGACCGACGGAAGTATTGTCGATTCCATCAGGGCCACGGTCACAACACGGAGCAGTGCATCCAGCTAAAAGACGAGATTGAGGCCCTCATACGACGAGGGTACCTCGGCAAATTCCGACGGGCCCGCCGACTCGACCCGTCCCCATCCCCGACCAACGACCCCAACCGACTGAGGAAGCGACGAACAACCAACTCACGGCCGGGGTCATCAACATGATCTCCAGACGGGCGGATCAGGAGACGACTGCAGAAGGGGAGTCGACGAAAAAGCTGCGTCGGGATAATGTAATCACCTTTACGGATGAAGATGCTCGGAGAATCCAAACTCCCCATGATGACGCTGTTGTTGTCTCGGCAACAATAGCTAACTATGATGTAAAAAGAATTTTCGTCGATAATGGAAGCTCGACCAATATTTTGTTCTACTCGACTTTCTCCCGAATGTGACTATCGACTGATCGGCTCACGAGAGTCTCTACTCCTTTGGTAGGCTTCGCTGGAGACGCCGTCGCAGTGGAGGAAAAAATCACCCTCCCTGTGACGGTCGGAACCGAACCGCAATAGAACACCGCTCATTTAACTTTTACGATCGTCCAAGTGCCCTCGGCCTACAACGCCATACTTGGAAGACCTGGGCTAAACGCCTTCAGAGCCATAGTCTCGACATATCATCTGCTGGTCTGGTTCCCAACT
>KE504810.1:105564-145559 GCA_000441515.1 Elaeis oleifera | reverse complement strand
AATATTTATACTAGTATAATATTTTTATTAATATTAATATAATACTTATATTAATATATTAATATTTATATTAACATAATATTATATTTATATCTATATCAATAAATTTATTATATTAAAATATTAATATATTATTAATATATATTAGTATTATGTTAACATAATAAATTATTATAGTCTAACATTATATTATAACATATTAATATTATATTTTATATTTATATAAATATACTATTAATATTTATATAAAATTTAGAAGCAAAAAGGTATAGTTTTGTATCTACTAAAGGTATAATAAATATTTTATATAGTTTTTTCAGAAAATAGTTATTCAACCAAATGTAAGCTACTCTCTAATTAGTCACTTTTCCATGATCAATCAAATATGCCAAAATTTTATTCTTAGAAAATAACTTTTCAGGAAGAAAAGTTCTTCCCGCGAACCAAACGTGTTTTAAAAGGGTTATGGCTAGGAAACCACGGGACCTAACAATATCTGGGTCATCCTAAATTAGTTTCAATTATTATATTTCTTATTATAAGCCAACGATGACTTTAGCTAGTATTAGCTGATGGAAAGATATGAACTCCCAGAAGCTCAAAACCATCTACTTGCACGGATGGTTGAACTTTGTTATTTATAAATTGTTCTTTCCATAGGTTTCGGGTATGGTTCAACATTGTTTGCAATTAAAAGTTACACCCCCATAAGCACCAAGGTTGTAGAAACAATGCAACCACTTCCAATCTCATTGGCAAGGAAGAAGTCCAAGCTATCTAGAACAATAATTCCATGCATGCGTTTTTCTTTGTTGTCTTGCTTAAACCATAGAAAAATATATTGACTAGACTCTTTTTTGTTTTGTTTTGGCGGCTGTTTCCTTGAATGGTCATCCCAGTAATATTAACGATGAAACAAATGCAATAAATTATAGGCAGAATTAGATAGCAAATAAGATATATTTGGATATGTTTTTCATTTTTTCCAAACTTGTAGTCTGATAAGCATTTTATTGTAGTTTATGCCAAACAGATGAACTCAGTTCCTAAAACAGACCTCGGTCATATATGCCTGCCGATCCTCCCAAGGCTATACATGTGTGACATCTAAAACCCCTAAAGTTAATAAATATCTCGCTTGTAGCCAGTGGCAGTGTGTTACACAAGATAACAGCTTAAAACACTCCCATGCAAGACAACTTGTTCTATTGAATATCAATCTTCTATTGAAGATTACCTTAAACAAGTAATCTAAGGGCATCACCAAATTTGACATAGTCCATTTTGGCCGTTAGGAGTAGGGCTGGATAGAGTATGGGAGCAAGATCTATTATATTGAGAAGCCGAGTTGCAAACCAAATTTTAGAAGCCATAACTTGATACATTCGATTTGAGATGATTTTTTTTTTTTTTTTTTTTTTTAAGTTGGATAGTTTTTTGAGATCTATTTCTTAGTGCCATGCCCTTTAGAAGGTAGCATCTCTAGTGATCAGGGCCAAATTTCATTGTTTAGGGTCTAAAATGGACTGGTTAAATTGAAAATTTCTTTTAGTAAGACTTTAACCAGGCATATCTTCCAAATCGAGAATAATTCGATAAAGTGAAAAAAGACAGTTGATATAGAAGTCGAGATCTATATTTTAAAAAATTTTAATCTTTTCTAAATTATTTCTACTATTTATATCTATTTTAGGTAAATAGTTATATTAGAATTAGAAAAAAAAATCCAATCCGAATTATATAAAAGTAGACATCATTATTATAAATAATTATTATGTATCTTATTTTTAGATCAATCAGTAAAAAAAAATGAGACTAAAGCCCCATTGTAAAATTCTTCTCATTCTATCCCCCAATTAGCCACATAAGATAAAAAGGGAAGGAAGAGACAGATAGAGAAAAGGTGGTGAGATAGGAAGACCAAGTAAAGGCCGAACCCCTCTCTGCATGGTTTTCGCTCGTGAGTGGTTGTACTCCCTGTGCTTGGCCGATCCCGACATCAGCTTCCATTTCCAATTCCAGCCACAAGGCCTCTTTATAGCCCGTCATGTCCCCCATTAATTAATGGAGGTAATCATGAGCAAGGCAAGCTTTCCACACCCTCCAGCAGCTCCTTTGTCAGGCTACGCCATAAATATGGGTAACTCCTCATATGCTATGAATGATATTACTAGGCACAATTCCTAAAGACATTAATAGGAGATAGGATTTTTGATAGTCCCATACTCTCCGGTGGCTCCGGCTTCTCATATAAAAGAGGTAAACAACGGACCCTAAGGTACGGCTCCTCTCCCTCTCGCAAACGCTCTTTCCCATATATTGTGCATGAATCTGATTTGAGTATCAGAGGGTCCCAGCTGGAGCCACCTCTGATGGAGTTTTTCTTGCAGGTCCGACCATCATCGATCCGTCGGATGTCGCCTCACTCCAGCGCCTCCGGCTCTGATCAGATTTTTGAGTCAACAGATTGATGCTAGGAGGGCCGGGTTCTCTTGGGCTGGTGCCGGGCGCCCGCACGACTGTTTGTTTTTGAGAAAGAGCGCCTTATCTACTATTATGCCATTGTGGAGAGCTTCCTCACCAGCAGGATTTTTGGTTATAGACTATGCTCTGCGCTAGCTATCGGAGGTATCCCCACAACCTCTTTTGCTGGTTTCTAATAAAATAAGAATAGGAAGAGACTTCTCAAAGAAAACTTCTTAGATGATCTGTGAGCTCGTAAATGATGCCGAATTCAATTGTTCAGGGGCTTCCTTTCCCATGGCCACAAAAGTAAGGCTGACTATGTGGCTGGTCTTCGGAAGAAGCCACTCCTAATTCTCGAGGCCCTCTCCCTCCCTCGTGACATCTTGATGTAGAACCTATTGCTGAATCATGACTCAGATATCAAGATGACATGTTCTCTCCCCTGGTTGTAAAAGGTGAAATTTGATAAGGCATTTCAACGCCGCCTCTCGATGGTGAGACCTCGGATATTGCCGCGTACGTGGGGAGATAGTAATAGGATATGAAGGAAGGGAAGGGGGACACACATCCTTATTTGCCTTATGCGTGTTTGCTGCCGGGTCGGGCTCAGCCGAAGCAAGCCACTGTGCCCCACGGCGCGTGGGAGCCAATCCTCATCCTCAATGGTGCAATTTCCTAAGACTGGACTCGTAGAAGTCGGCAGCCATAGGCCCGAAGCTCTCTGCCACACCTGTGACCAGTTCAGGATGCCGTCAAAACCATCTGTAGGAGGCTCCAAACTCGCATGTCCACACCACCACTCCGGCCTTCGCAAAGGGCATCTGAGGTGATGGATGCTATAGATCAGATAGAGAAGCGGAGCAAGAAGAATCAGGAATCACTCGCGCATTCCTTGGCCTTGAAATCATGGACGGGATCGGACCCATTGAAGTCCAGGTCAGTAATCGACAAAACTTCGAAGGCAAATTTATTGGAGAAAATGCTGAGCTCGTCTCATTCCTCGCCGACCCCCTTTACGGTTTGAACCCATGACTTGTTGATACTTATCATTTTATGTTTCTTAGTTTTTATTATAATAGTCGAGACGGCCTTGAAACCACATGGGGCAGCCCCGAAGCCAATTTTCGTAGATCCGAAATGAAGTCAAACAATGGCTGAATCAAAGACAGGCCTGAAAAAATTAAAGCTCGATCCGAAGTCAAATCTAGATCAATCCGAACCTCAGATCATGATCGATCCAAAATCAGATTATGATCGATTTGAAGGGCTGATCGGAAGTGAGCCTAGACCGAAGTTCAGAATCAGATCTATGTAAAGAAGAAATGAGCTCCAATTAGAGCTCAGCTCCAAGCCAAAGTAAATAATAAGAAGTCCAGCAGGACCCAAGAGCTCTATAAAAGAACTCATAACTTCTATAAAGGAGGACATGAATAGCCATTTGTGCCCTCCACTCTTTAGCGAGAGATAAGCCGAAGCCTTCACGAAGGTGGGAGTGTAGATGAAGCCTCCACCATGATAGAAGTGCAGATTAAGCCCTATAAAATGAGAGTGCAGGTTAAGCCCCACAAGGTGAGAGTGTAGATGAAGCCCCACCACGATGGGAGTGCAGATGAACCCTAAAAAATGGGAGTGTAGATGAAGCCCCATCATGGTGGAGTGCAGATGAACCCCCCATAAAGATGAAAGTGCAGATGAAGATCTCACTATAGTGGAAGTACAGATTACGCCCTCATAAAAGTGAGAGTATAGATGAAATCCCCACGACGTTGGGAGTGCAGATTAAAATCCCACGAAGATGGGAGTGCAGATGAAGCTCTGACCATGATGGGAGTGCAGGTTAAGTCTCCACGAAGGTAGGAGTGTAAATGAAGCCCCCACCACAGTGGGAGTACAGATTAAGCTCCTATGAAGGTGGGAGTGCAGATGAAGCCCTTATCATAGTGGAAGTGCAGATAAAGTCCCCACGAAGGTGAAAGTGAAAATGAAGCCCCATCATGGTGGGAGTGCAGATTAAGCCTCCACCAAAGTAGAAATACAGATAAAATCCCAACCTATTTGATGGGAGTGCAGATGAAGCCCCCATCTATTTGGTGGGAGAGCATATGAAGCTCCCACTGTGGGAGAGCAGATGAAGCTCCATCTATTCAGTATGAGTGTAGATGAAGCCCCACCTATTGATGGGAGTGTAAATAAAGTCCTCACGATGGTGGGAGTGTAAGTGAAACCTTTATCTGTTCGATGGAAGTGTAGATGAAAGTCCTATCTATTCAATGGAAGTGCGGATTAAGTTCCTATCATAGTGAAAGTGCAAATTAAATTACCCATGATGGTGAAGGTGTAAATTAAGCTCCGACGCATTAAAGACTTCAACTTGAATGCCTATGTGTTCGTTGGATGTGATTACTGACAGACTCCCTATGCGCCCAATCTTGGACGACATCGAGACCATCAATCAGCGGCCCTTTGCTACCCACGCATGTATTCTGCATCAGCGTCGAGGCCATACGGAGAAGCCTCATATTCATCACACGGAACAAAAATCCTCCATTCGCAAGGCGCGGACCATCCACCACCCAATCGATATTTTTCCCTATGCGTATTTTGAATGGAGGAGAAAGATCGGAGTGGAGAAGCTCCTAGCACGCATGTTCTAGCTGGCACCGGAGTCATCCATGGACGATGCCAATGAGAGGTCCCAGCGAAAAATATGAAATACTGCAACCTTTTCATTGCTTCTATATATAGCATGCGTCAGGAGGTGCATGTGCGTAATATACCGCGTTACCCTTGGACATCAATTCCCGATTGTGCGTTATTCACTTTGCATATGCTATGGGATTAACCTCGATTTCCCCACACCTACTAAATGGAATAATGATTTGTTTCCCCATCTCCTTGTAAGTAACATGAAAATGAAGAGAGAGAAGGAAAAAGGTGGTGGTTTGCCCTTCTCCCTTTCCTATGGTACTCTCTGCTGAGATCCGATGACCCTACTCTTGGACAGAAAGCGTCTCTCTTCAATGAGAGGCTGAAGACCCTGCTCTTCAGTAGGGGCAGAAGATCTCACCGTCATTTGACGTGCCACATGCACTAGAGGGTCCTCGGGATATGATATGCCACATTATCCTTGCGCCTGATGCACGCAATAATCTTCTGTCCCATCCTCCAGGAACGATGCTCGAATCTGACAACTACTTCCACCTCTCATATAAGTGCCGTAAGGGACAAAAATATAAAAAAGAAGAGAGGACAAAGGTAAAGGAAGGAAGAAAGGAAGAAACCAGGGAGTGAAATGGGAGTCCGGGCAATGACCCACTTTGAGCACCGAAAAAGGCCTCCCTCCTACTTCGCCATGCCAACGCGTGCTTCTAAACTCCCTGCCGCACTTGCAAACCTAGGAAGGCGTCGAGACTAGACACCGCTAGCACCCCCAGGCGGTGCCGTTTCCACCTGCTAACGGATCCCATCACAAGCAGCATCAGGGCCGTGCACAGGGGACGCCGGTATCCCTGTGCATGCATCCCAGCTGCACCAGAGCCACCGGCAAGCGGACCGCATTGGGCCTCCGTGGCAACGATTTCTCCAAGCTGCTGGCTGATCCGGTCCCGGCTCGCACTAGACCCCCTGTAGACTCGACCCTAGGCAGCACAGAGGTCCACCGGAGCTGATCCTCCCTAGGCCTACTGCTGTTCCTCCGTGCACATCACGTGCGGTACACACCGATCGATCGGCCCCGGATGATGGCGAAACCCCACGAGGATCCCGAATGAACCAGCATCTCCACGCGTGCGTGCTGTTCCCCCATGCGCTTCTGGCCAAACCCCCTTCGGCCAACATCTCCGCGCGCGCATCCTTCCGACCGCACCCCCTTCGGCCAACATCTCAGTATATGCCCTCCATATACGGCTGAGCCCCCTTTCGGACAACCTTCCGCGTGGGGGAGCCACCCGTAGCCGATCCTCCCCGACATGCCTTCGGACGAACCCCCTGCTCGGCTGAAACCGTTGGCAGCGATCTGAAGTCTGGTCCCCTCGTGCACCTCCCATATGTCCGGAAGCTCCAAACAATCTCATTGTGCAGCTGATCACCTTCAGCGCATCTCTCAGTGGCCGAACCTCTCCCGCGCACCTCCGGATGGCCTCCCGCATGGCTGACTCCCCCCCCCCCCCCACCATGCTCTGTCGGCTCCAAGGTCAGGATCAGGTGCCCTGCATCGGCCTCTTGGGCCTCCACACGCTCCCTTGACCGACTTTCGCACATCCCTCCTCTCTCCAAAGACCTCCGACCGAACCCCTTTCGGCCTGCATCTCCATGCATCTCACTTCCGACCGAACCCTTTTTGGCTGATCCCCTTCGTGCGAGCCCTTCCGATCGAACCCCTTCAGTCGACACCTCCATGTGTGGTTGAATCTGGTAACGAAGGAAACCTTCCTCAAGCTTCCCCATACGTTACCAACCATTGCGGGACCAGCGTCTGTGACCTCGGGCCTCCCCTAAGCTTACATGCACGGCAACCATCGTCGGAGCAAGGATCGGCGGTCTCGGTCCCCTTTCGTGCTCACTTGCGTGACTACCGGTGTCAAACCCAAGATTGGCTAGCCCGGGGCCTCACGGGATCTCCCTCACGCACTTCCACCGGCATCGAAGTTAGGATTGGTCCCTTGCACACACCCGCCAAATCGATGATTATGAGGCCTCTGAGGCTGTCAGATTAGCGGCCCAAGGCCCTCTAGGCACCAGTGCACACCTTTGGTGGCGTCGAGGCCACCCTTCTTGGTGGCTGAAGTATCAACACGAGACTAACGATGGTGTTGAGATCCTAATGCCGAGGCCTCCGCATGTCCCCGTCAGTATGAAGATCGTCTCTGATCTTGCCGAACTCCTCCACGAAGCCGATATCTCCCAAAAGCCGATCCTGCCCGTGGGCAAGATCTGAACCCCTTTGATGGCTAGTTGGTTCATTCAGTTCATGCACGCTAGGGCCCACATGAAGACAAGGGCGGTGAAGACGGGCGGGATCCTGTGCTTTGAGGATATAGCCCCTCAAAATCTGCCTTCGAAATCTAATTTCTTGAGAGCTCGCGTAAGTGAAATGACTTGACAATACCTCAGAGGAGGACCCCACACTATCTGGACTTAGAGCCCTTTGGCCATAACTACCAATGATGCCTATCATGATCATAATCGGAGACATCCGCATACTGATCAAGTTAAACTATTAAAGCAAACTAATTAGCTGTGCGATAGGTATGTCGCATTGGTTGAAAAATTGAAGCTTGATTCATGTCTTCGAAAACAAATATCGGTTCATATTCTCTGGGTCTAACTCTAGCATAGGGCAAGGAATAGTGCATCATATGTTGAGGGTAGCATCTCAGCTATACCGAAGACAGAAATAAGAAGGGGGGGTTCGTAACGGATGACACAGAAATATTATTACAACTAGTCGAAAATAAATAAGCACAATCTCAGTGGTAAGAATATGGCCAAGGCCGAAAAGCGCCAATGAAGACCCAAGGCCTCTCGCTCCCTAGCGAGCAGAGCTAAGGTGGTGCCCACCATGGGGCTGGAACCTCCCTCGTGCGCTCCTCCGTCAACATCGAACCCATGTATGGATGTCGAGGTCCATCAACGCTGAACCCACCACATCTGTATCTGGAAAGATATCCATACCAACATGTGCTATTGCTGCTGTTTTTGCAATTTTGTATACCATGATAGTCTACTGATCGTCCTAAAGGCCTATTTACTGGAGCATCTTTTGGTTTACTCTCTGTCTGATCATGTGATTCAACATAAACTTCTGCTATCTTCTATGGAGTCATCTGTTGGCAATCCAAGAGTTAGATCTGGTTCTCTTTTACAACTCAAAGATGAGGAGTTACATATAAATGTAGAACCAGTTCAATGGTGGCATATCTGTAGAAGATCTAATTGGCCTGAAAGAGAAGAAAACATCCTTAAAATTGTCTTCTACGACCAACAGAATGCTGAGACCAATATTTCTTAATGTGAGGATGAAGAAACTTTATGTTCTATGTCATCAGTCAATAATATAGCTGGTAAAAAGTCAGCAAAGAGTCATAAAAGACCCAACTAATACCTTTCTAATGCTAAGGTTCAGATTAACTATGCGAGCATTCCAATATGGCAGACATCTAAGATTTATTTTATGTGATGGATCCCTCAAAAGTCAAAGTGAAGGGATGACTTCGGCACATCTTCGGCAAATTTGTAGTACTCCCTTCGTTCGACCCTGTTATGACTCGAACTTAGGAGTAAGGGGGCTATTGTTGGAGGGTATACTTGTATCGATCAAAGACATGAGGCGGATGACCTTTGGATCGTGCTATCCATCGTGCACATGCTTGAGTATCTGCCCCTGGGTTATATGGATCTGACGATGAGCATTAAATGGCTTTTTTCCCACTAGTTCTCTTCTCCTATGAGATATCACAATTGGATAAAAATAATAATAATATAAGAAGACAGCCATGGAGAGGAGGTGATCATATAAAAATGATAAAGGCATTAATTATCTCCTCTCTTCTCATCCTATCCCCCCATTAGCAACATAAGATAAAAGGAAAAGAAGAGACGGATAGAGAAAAGGTGGTGAGATAGGAAGACCCAGTAAAGGTTGAACCCCTCTGTGCATGGTTTTCACTCGTGAGTGGTCGTGCTCCATGTGCTTGGCCGATCCCGACATCTGTTTCCACTTCTAGTTCCAGCCATAAGGCCTCTTTATAGCCCATCATGTCCCCCCCATTGATTAATGGGGGTAATTATGAGCAAGACAAGCTTTCCACACCCTCCAGCAACCCCCCTATCAGCCTATGCCATAAATATGGATGGCTCCCCACGTGCTATGAAATGATATTACTAGGCACAATTCTCAAAGACATTAATAGGAGACAGGATTCTTGACAGTCCCATACTCTCCCATAGCTCCGGCTTCTCATGTAAAAGAGGTAAACAAGGAACCCCTAGGTACGTCTTCTCTCCCTCTCGCAAACGTTCTTTTCCATCTGTTGCGCATGAATTTGACTTGAGCATCGGAGTGTCTCCATCGAAGCCACCTCCGATGAAAATTTTTTTATAGGTCCAGCCATCGTCGATCTGTCGAACGTCGCCTCGCTGCAACGTCTCCAGCCTCGATCAAATTTTTGCGTCAACAAGAATAATATCTTTTTGAGTAAAGCCATGAGAATAATGTCTTGTTTGGATTGAGTTGTAGAGTTGGGCTATGAATGGGATCCAAGAATTTTAAAGATATTTGATTAGTTTTTTTAATATTAATAATTTTATTTAACTTAAATTTAACTCTATATTTGGTTGAGATCATGAGAGGAATGATGGATGGCATCCATCCATTATTTAATTCTAAAGATTTTAGGAATGATGAATAAAAAGAATAATTATCCATCCATCCTAGTCTCCCACTTAGAAAGATGCAAGAAAGGATGAATGGAGCATGTAAGGAAAGAATTTTTATATTGATAAAATTATCAATCATTAATTTTTTTATCAAAAGATAAAGATCCACATCTCATTTTTTTAATCAAAGAGTAGTTTAGTAAAAATATCATATAAATATTATCTATTCTCTTTTTTATTTCTCATATACTAAATAGAGAAGAAAATTATTTATATTTATCCATCCATCTTTCACCAAATATATTAGAGGATGAACGAAAAATCTAACTATTCTCTTTTTCATCCATTCTTTTTTTTCTATGCATCTTTTCTCCAACTAATCCTTCCTGTTGCTGCAAGGCTCAAAATCTGGAGTAAGACGACTCGAATCGAGTCAAACTAGGCTGGAATGATCTATATAATCTGATGGAAATTTTTTTAATTTGTAAAATTAGTCAAGAAATCGGATGGAGATCTTCCGATTATTGACTCTCTGATGCTTAAGGCAGTTCGAACCTTGAGAACAGGAGTAGAAAAGAGTCGAAGAGCAAGAGAGGTTGAATAAAACTAAAGGAGAACTAGGTAGAAGCTAAGAGTCTAGCCTAATTTTCTATTGATAGAGTCTCTCCTAATTTCAGAGAGCAGAACTTATCGATGGAGGATCCCTGACCCCCTATTTATAGAGAGATTGAGGAGGTCATTTCAGAGTTTGTTAGACTGCTAGAAGAGTCTGTTAGATGATTAGAGAGCCACCTGTAAGTAAGCTGGCATATAGTAGTGCATATGAGTTGGACATGAGATCGTGGCCAGCTATGGCTTGGGTGAGAAAATCATCACGGGCGTTCGCAAAATGATTAAGTCTGTCACTATAATAGTTCACCTCAGTGGATGATCGAGAAAAAATAGAGATGTCATAACATTCATCTCGAATAAGGAGGCATCAGGGTTCAGATCGGTAAATACCTGGTCTGAATATTTCTTTATTAGTTGAGACATCATCCAGACAGAATACAAGGGTATCCTTTATTCAGATCGGTAAAATGTCAAGCTAAATCTGTCAACCGATAAATCAGTCTGTTGGGATCTGGTGCTTTCAGATTGACATCTCTTCGATTTTGTATGATGATGCCATGTGTCTTGAGGCTGGTTTAACGCACCAATACTTATCTCCCACTTCCTATATCCGAGGTGATAATTCTCTGATTGGATTAGAAGTAAAAGTATCTTCATAAGGTTAGATTTTCATCAAATTGAGAGGCATTTGCCATAGAGATCGAATTTTACCAGTCAAGATATCTTATTTTGAATTATAATTTTTGATCCAATTTCTTACTGATCAGGAGATCTTATCTCCGCACTTGCTTTTTGACTCGATTGTTCACTGACTAGGAGATCTTATCTCCGTATTTGATTTTTTGACTCAGTCGTTCATCGATCAGGAGATCTTATCTCCACACTTAAATTTTCGATTCGATTTTCACTGATCAGAAGATCTTATCTCCACATTTACTTTTTGGTTCAGTCTTCACCAACCAAGAGATCTTATCTCTATACTTGAATTTTTGATCTGATTTTTCATCGATCAGGAGATCTTATCTCCATACTTACTTTTTGGCTCAATTTTTATTAATCAAGAGATTTATCTCCATACTTGAATTTTCGATCTGATTTTCACTGATCAGAAGATCTTATCTCCACACTTACTTTTTGGCTTAGTTTTCATCGATTAGAAGATATTATCTCTATACTTGAATTTTTGATCTGATTTTTATCGATCAGAAGATCTTATCTCTATATTACTTTTTGATTTAATTTTCATCGACCAGGAGATCTTATCTCCATACTTAAATTTTTGATTAATTTTTCATCGATCAAAAGATCTTATCTCTGTATTTTACTTCAGAACTTTTCAAGCTAGTGTTGCCACCGCTTGGAATAAATGCACCACACCTCGAGGGCATCAAAATTAATTACTTGGTTGAAAACAAAAATATTTGACCTTTCAGAAAATGATCTGCTAGATCTTCTACCATCATTGCCTAGACGGATGGTTTGAAAATATCAAATAAGAGTGCGTCATCTGTCAATGTTTGATTGGCTTATCAGTTTGGGCATGGATCGATCTGTCATGGCTAAATCTAAGGGGAGATACACCTAATTGTCATCTAATCGAGCATCAGATTAACACAAGGTGTTAAAAATTGGCAAGGAGATCAGTCAATACAGGCCGTCGGTTTGTCTATAAAGACTTTTGCTCTTCTGTCACTATTCATTTTTGCTGTTACTGTGCGAAGATACTGCCAAATTATTTTTAGAAGCTTCTTTGCATTGAACGACTGTTGGAGATAGTGAGAAGCTTCACTACAGCGGGAGGAAAGGAGTTCATTCTTCATCTCTTGGGAAGATTTCATTTGTCTCTCTTATGTATCGATCCTCTCTCATTTATTCTCTTTCAGTCGTAGGGTAATCTTTTTCTTTTTTCAATTTTTTTCATCCCTCCCTCATGCATATTTTTCTCCGAGAAACATGTCCAAGAGAGATAAAAAGGAGAAAGAGACCATAGGTGACTTACAAATTAGGTCGACCCAGCCTTTATTGGCTATTGAGGCAGAAAATCCACCCTGAGAGGGCCTTGAAATCGGTTCCATATGTGAGGAGAGTTCGGATCATAGCGTAGAATCTCCTGTGCATAGTCTCACAAACTACCTCGGTCTAAGAACAAAAGGATCTATTTTGATCGAAGAGAACTTCATAACCCTTAGAAAAAAATATGATATACCTGATGAGTATGAGATGATAGTGTCGGATCTGGAAGGTCAGGTTTTTGAACCTTCTGAGGATTGTATAGCTTTCTATGACGAGTTCCTTCGATCCAGCCTGTAGTTTCCACCGCATCATCTTTTAGCAATGTCTTAATTTTATAGGATCCACCCACCCAAATAACTCCAAACACAATTAGAATAATCATAATATTCATAATCATATGTAATTTCCTTCACATAGATCTTAGAATCTCGCTATTTAAGTTTTTGATCCTTTTGAAAAGGCATCTAAGTGAGAAGGGTTGGTGGTACTTTTCATCTCAAAAAACTTTAAGTTTGGACCTATTCTCTCTTTTCAATTCATGGCTGGAAAGGCTATTTTCTTCATCCAGGCTCCTATTCTATGGGATTTTAGGACTTTCTAGGGACGTTCGGATACTAAACATAACTCTAATGATGAAATTCTCTCTGGAGATGAGATGGCTCATTCAACTCTGGTTACCATCAAACATTCAAGCCATCTTCTCTGATAAATAATCAGACATTGTATGATGCTAGTATCAGCCTATACTCTCTTCGGAGTAAGACCAAAGTATTTTACTTTAAACTTTTTCTTTCTTTTTCATCTTCATTATTCTGAAACACATCTAATACAGAAATGAGGTGCAATCTGATGAGGGTGGAGGATAGAAAGAGGAAGGACTAATCAAAGCCATCTACTATCATCCTCGCACCAAAGAGAATCAAAGATGCAGAACCTCCTCCTGCCCAAGTGCCATCCTGATCTTCTTCAGCGACCCTTCTCCGACCAACTCAGGGAGAAGTGAAGCCTCTTGGGGACTACAAATTTTCTCTGAGCCTTATCGTTGGAACCCCACCTCACCAACCCACTTTGGTTAGGATCAAGAATAACGATGTCCGACCTATGTCACCTTCTAAAGAGATTGGTCGCAAGCCGATCACAACTTTTGCAGCCCCGTCGAGCTCGATCGAGGGGGATGCCATGATAATGATGTCACTTTTGGAGCGACCTCGATTGGATCACGATCTTCTTAAATCAGTAATGCCAATCGTTAATTTGGAGATGCATCAGAAAAATAAATCAAAGAAGATCGCCAACCACAGCTTCAAATAACTCATGCATGTGAATGTTTCTTTCTTTTCTCTCTCTCTCTCTCTTTTTTGTTTCGATGAATAATCGATCTGAACCTTTATCTTGCAGGCCGCCGTCAACTTCAAAATCATGTATGAGAATATGGCCTACTTGTTGAAGAATAAAGAGGTCATGGATGCCAATTTGATCATTCTTCAAGAGGAAAGAAAAGGAGTTCAAACTCACTATGAGACTCAAACATCAACTTGAAGAGAAGCTGAAGGCACTGAAGGAGAAGAATCAGAACCTATTGGATCTTCAGTAAAAAATCAATGAACAAGATAAAAAGATTTTTGATCTGCACACTATCGCTGAGAAGAATAAGAAATTGGAGCCGAGGCTTAAAGAGACGGAGAAGGCCAATGAGGCTCATGAGAAGGTCATCGAGGCCTTGAAGAAATAAGTCAAGCAAGAGCAGGACAAGGCAGCCAAGGTGGTGGAATTATACAAGACTTTCGAGAAGTTTGAGGGTGAAGTATCTGAGAGCTTTGAGGATGCATATTATTACGCATTCAGTCAATGCCGCAACTTAATCAAAAAATTATATCCTGATATAGATATCTCCAAGATCATTCTGAAGGTGGCTGTCGAGATGGACGTAAAGGAGGATCTTGAGTCGCCCCTGAAGCAACAGAGGAGCCAACGAAGGAGTCTGATCGGTCTCCTATCGAGGTAAATACAACTGAAGCCATCATCGTGGAGCCTATATCTGTGGTGCCTCCAATAGAGACTGAAGTCCTCAAGGCCGACAAGAAACCAGAGTCCAACATAGCCACAGAGCCTACTACCACTGATACTATCGAGAAGCCAAAGTAGACCAACAAAGGACCAATCAAGGAGGACTCCAACACGTCGGTAATCATCTAGTAGAATTTTTTTTCTTGGGATGTATTGACCCGATATAGGTTTTCTTCTTTCTTTCTTTTCTTTTCTTTTTTGGAACATGTAAATCTGATATGGATTTTTGCTCCTGTACTTTCTTTTATATCAATGCAAGAAATATTTTTCCAGACGTCATGATTTAGTTCGTGTATTCTCTATAAATTTCAATGCTTGCCAGGACAAAATAACCATATATATCTTTATAATTCAACAAAACTGATAACTGATAACTTTAAATTCATCCATCATCAATTACTAAAAATTAAGATTCGGACATATCTTTATTTGTATGACCACAGATGGATCAAGTTTTAAGATTCAATCTGGAGATTGATATTCTCAAGAGAATCAAAAAATTATCTCACTCCAGAGATCAATATAGTATTATATCGGTTCGAAATCGATGTAAGATTCATTCGATCTCATGTTCGAGATAAGACTCATCAGTTGATGGGAGAATCAAGCCCTTTGGAGTTTTACTGGACTGGTAACTGGATTAATATGTGTACTCTTCGGAGCTTCATCAGACTGAAATATGGATTAACATGTATGCCCTTCAAAATTTTATCGGACTAAAATCTGGATTAATATGTATGCCCTTCTAGGCTTTACCGAATCAGAATCCAGATTAATATGTATGTGCCCTTCAGAGCTTTATCGAACTGAAATCTAGATTAATATATGTGTGCCCTTCGGAGCTTTGTCGGACTAAAATCTGGATTAATATGTATGTGCCATTCGAGACTTTATCAAACTGAAATTTAGATTAATATGTATGTGCCCTTCGAAGCTTTACTGGATTGAAATCTAGAGTAACATGTATGTACCCTTCGGGGCTCTACCGAACTAGAATCCGAATTAATATACATACCCTTCGAGGCTCTACCAGTTTAAAGATCAAATCTTGATAAATGGGAGAACGTGACATGCAAGAAAGAGCTCATTAGAATATTTTCATTGATAATATTTTTAAAATTTTAGAATTTCAAGTATGAAGAATAACAGATCCATCTAAATTCTCAATTCTATAAGCCTTTCCGTGAATTATATCAATGATTCGATAAGGTCCTTCCCAATTGAGAGCTAGTTACTTTGCTCAGTAGGCTTTGAAATTTCAGCTTGTCTTAGGATGAGGTCACCCTTCTGAAATGACTTCAATTTCACCTGGACATTGTAATACTTAGCAATTCTCTGTTTATAGGTCGCCATTCTAATATGAGCTTGTTCTCTCACTTCATCAAGAAGATCTAGATCAGTCATTAACCGATCAGAATTAGTTGTCTCATGAAAATTTCTGACTTTATCAGATAATCAGTCAATCTCAACTGGAATCACGGCTTCAGTTTCATAAGTGAGCTTGAAAGGAGTTTCTCCTATCAGAAGTTAGTACGTGGTTTGGATGTCCATAGTATACTTTGTAGCTCTTCAGCCTACAATCCTTTTGTATCAGCGAGCCTTATTTTCAAATCTTGAAGGATAGTTCTATTGGTTACTTTAGCCTGACCATTTGACTGTGGATGTCCAATGAAAGTGAGTCGGTGGTCAATATAAAACTTGGAGCATAATTTTTAAACTTGGGATTGTCAAATTGCCGATCATTATTAGTGATGATGATCCGAGGTAAATCAAATCGATATATTATAGATTTTCAGACAAAATCTTGCATCTTTTTCTTTATGATTTAGGCTAAAGATTTTGTCTCTACTTATTTTATGAAATAATCAATAGCTACCACCAAAATTTTTTTTGACCCACCGCTACTTGGAAAGGCCCCAGTATATACATCCCCCAAATTACAAAAGATCAAGGAGTGATAATAAAAATAAGCTCAGCAGTAGGTTGATATTGGATATTAGCATACCTTTGGCATTGGTCACACTTGTTGACAAGATCAGCTGCATCTTTTTGAATAGTTGGCCAGTAGTAATCTTGTCGGATTACTTTATAAGCAAGTGACCTACCCTCCTGATGGTTTCTACATATCTCCTCATGCACTTCTCGAAGTACGTAGTCAGCTTCATATGATGTCAAGCATCGAAGTAAAGGAAGAAATAAGACTTTTATATAAGTGACATTCTCGAAGAACATATTTTATATAAGTGACATTCTCGAAGAACATACCATGGAGCTTGTCTTTTAATGCTTCTAACCTTAGTTGGATCATCAAACAGAACTCCTTTAGATATATAATCTATGAGGAGATCAATCCAACTCGACTCATGATTGATCTAAAATATCGAGAGCACCTCAATACTAGGCCTATCCAACTATTCAATCAATATTTCTGATTCAGTTTGAAAAATCCGAAGTGGCGAGATGTGACAGAGTGTCAGTCTGGATATTTTTTAACCTGAAAATTTGGAGTACTTCAATCTCTTCAAAATTTTCAAATAGCTTTTTGATATTTTGCAAATAACGAGCCGTCGTGGAATCATTGGCTTCAAATTGATCTCAAACTTGGCCGATGATAAGTTACGAGTCTGTAGAAATCTTTAATTCTTATCCCAAACTCTTTTATCATTTTGAGACCTGTCATTATGGCTTCATATTCAGCATCATTATTAGAAGTGTTAAAATTGAACCTCAGGATCTGCTCAGCTACGAACCCTTCAGGACTAGTCAGAATCAAACTGACGCCACTTCTCTAAAAATTTGAGGCCCCATCCACATATAGAATCCAGAATGAATCATCATTTTTAGAACTTGCTAGGATTGACCCGTCATCTAGGATAGTGCACTCTGCAATAAAATCAGCTAGTATCTGATTTTTAACTATAGTTCGAGGTCGGTAATGGATATCAAATTAATTGAGTTCAATGGCCCATTTGGCAATCTGATCTGAAGTATCAACTCTTTGTAATATCGATCTGAGTGGCTGGTCTGTCAATACTACAACAGTATGAGCTTGGAAGTAAGGCCTAAGTCTTCGGACTGCGATGATCAAAGCATATATCATCTTTTCTATCTTTTTATATCAAGTCTCTATGTCTCGCAACAGTTTACTGGTATAGTAGACAGGCCTTTGAATGTCCATTTCTTCTCGAATAAAAATTGAGCTGACTGTATAAGGCGAGATGAAAATATACATGTATAGTTCTTCACCTTCGATCGACTTAGAAAGAAGAGGTGAGGAGTCAAGATACTTCTTAAGATCCTCAAAAGCAGTCTGACATTCTTTGTCCAGCTGAAATTTTTGATATTTCTTAATATTTTAAAAAATAAAAGGCATCTTTCAGTTGATCTGAAAATAAATCGACTGAGAGCTGCCATCCGTTCGGTAAGCTACTGAATTTTTTTAATAGATATCGGACATTTCATTTTCAATAATGCTCTAATCTTTTTAGGATTAGCTTCTATTCCTCTTTAATTAATGAAAAATAAAAAAACTCATCTGAGCCAACTCCAAAGGTATATTTGTTAGGATTGAACTTCATCTGGTGCCTTCTAAGTTTTTCAAATGCTTCCTTCAGGCCAGCAATATACCGATCTTTATTGATGCTCTTTACTATCATATCATCTACATAGACCTCCATATTTCGATTAATTTATTGCTTGAAACTTTATTGATGAGGTGTTGGAATGTAGCACCTGTATTTTTAAGATCAAAAGGCATCATTTCGTAATAAACAAACCTCTTTCAGTGATAAAGGTAGTATTTTCTTCATCTTCTGGAGCCATTTGGATCTGATTATAGCCTAAGAAAGCATCGATAAAGCTGAGGAGCTTGTGACCAAAGGTAGCATCTACAAGCTGATCAATTTTTGATAGAAAAAACTATCCTTTGGATAAATTTTATTAAGATCTTTATAATCGATGCATATCTTCTATTTGCCATTGACCTTCTTGACGATAACAATATTGGCTATCCATTTCAGGTAATGAGCTTTTCTAATGAATCATACTTTTAGAAACTTGTCAACTTTCTCATCGATGGCTTTTTATCTTTTCAAGACAAAACTTCTTTTCTTCTATTGAACCGGCTTGAAATTTGGATCCACATTTAGTTTATGAATAATCCAGTAGGGAGGTCAGGCATATCCGAAGCCGATCAAGTAAAGACATCAGCATTTGCTCATAAAAATTTGATCATTTTCTCTCTTAAATCAAGTTTAAGGTTTACATCGATCTGGATCATTTTTTTGAATTATCTCCTAAAGGAATGGCTTCAAGCTTTTCCGTCAGTTCACCTCAAATTTTTTGACCTCATCCAATGCATCCAATATGTCAACTGACACAGTTTTCATCGATTGGTTATTTAGCAAAAATCATAAAATACTATCAAGCCACCGTCTGATCGTTATGCATTTCATCAACTTCTTTCTTAGTCAAAAAATGCACCAGCAGATGGTAAGTAGAGACAATGGCCTTGAGAGCATTGAGACCAGGTAGGTCCAGAATAGCATTATAAGCAGATGAAATTTTGACTATCAGAAAAGTGGGCTGCACTGTTGACTGTCTTGGTTCTTATCTCGCTGTAACTGGTAGAGTAATTTCTTCCTCAGCCGCCATCGAATTTTCTGAGAATCCGACGAGGGGAGTATCGATTCACCTGAGTTGTCCAATCAGGTTCATTTTTGAGAAAGCATCATAAACAATACATCAGCAGAGCTTTCATTATCAATAAGAACTCTTTTTCATCATATTTTGCTATCATCATAGAGACGACAATAGCATCATTATGAGGGTTTGGATCTCCTTTACATCATTTTCAGAAAATGAAATAACATCTTTAGTTCTCTGCTTCTTGGGAGATGGATCATTAGTGCCAGATAGGATGCTGGATATCATATTGATAACACCAACAGTTGGTCAGTTGTGATCATCAGAAGTTTTTTTCTGTTGGAGGCCTATATTCTTCAATTTTATCCAATCTGATATATTTACCAAGGTAGCTCCGACACATCAAAGTTTCTATCTCATCTCGTAGCTGTCTGCATTTCTCGATGTCATGGCCATGATCTCTGTGGAAGCGGTAATACTTCAACTTGTCTCTCTTCTTTGGAGAGGCCTTCAAAGGACTAAGCCTTCGAAGATATCTTTTTCATTCAATCTCCATCAGAATTTGATCTCGGAAAGCGAACAGAGGGGCATAAGAATTAAAGCATTGAGGTGGGCTTCTTGAGCTCAGATTTTTTTAGAGTCAATTTGAATCTTCAATCCACTGTATCTCATCATTCTTCTTCGATCATTTTTTTTCATTTTTATCCTTCTTTGCTTGTCTTAAGATAGCTTTCTCCTTTTCGAGTTGGACATACTTACGCACCCGATCAAGCATCTCATCGTAGGTATCCAAAAAATTTTTATTCAGAGAAAAATCAGACGATTGCTCTGAAGTCTCCTCTTCAAAACAGACATGATAACTGATTCATTAAATTTTTACTTCCAAGATGGCTGTGTTAAAACAAACCACGTACTTTCAGAGATCTTCTCCTTCCTACTACTGAACGAAGAAAAGACTATCCACATGCCTCAAATGAGGTCTGTCAGTACTAAATAAGTGATGAACAACCTCCCAAATTGCTCAAAAGAAGATATAGACCCTTGTGAGAGATCGAAAAATCAAACCCTCACCGTCTTCTTGAGGGTTGCAGGAAAACAATGCATAATAGGACATCGAAAGTCCCATATAGAGCCATGAGGGTCCTATAACCCTTGATATGATCCATTGGATCAGCAAAGTCATCAAAAGACTCGATGACATGCATCTTGAACCGATTTGAAACAGGTTCACTCAAGATCTCATGAGAGAAAGGAGATCGAAAATTGAAACTATCTTTATTCTGATATCGATCTCCTACTTGGAGCTCCATCAGTCGCTTCTCAAGATCTAGACCTTGTGCTCCAGGTCGCCCTCTTTGAACTTTCAGAGTATTGGGGGCAAATTCATTGTTAGCCTCATCAATGTGGTATTCATCTCATTGGACTGGTTGAGTGCTATGCTAAACAAAGCATTTGAGAGAGGAGCTTCTTTTGACGATTGCTCCTCCTTCCTTTGAAGCTGTTGAACAACTGCTGTTAGGACTTGAAATTGCTGAACAAGAAAATTGAATTGTTGAGGATCAACAGCAATCAGTTGCTATGGTGGCACCTCAGGTGCTCCTTCTTCTGGAGTGGAGGGAGAGGGATGCTAAGCTCATACCTTGACCATCTTTTTCATAAAAAAAATCAAAGAGGCCCTTCCTTTCGCCAATCTGTTGTTATAAAGCACAAAATCTGGAGTAGGATGACTCGAATCGAGTGAGATTGGGCTAAAATGATCCATGCAATCCGATAAAAATTCCTTCAATCTGTAAAATTAGTCAAGAAATCGAGTGAAGATCCTGCGATTCTGGATTCTCCGAAGCTTATGTCAATTCGAGCCTAAAGAACAGGGGTAGAAAAGAGTGGAAGAGTAAGAGAGGTTGAATGAAATAGGAGGAGAACTGGGTAAAAGTCAAGAGTCTAGCTTAATTTTCTACCGATAGAATCTCCTCTAGTTTCAGAAAGCAGGACTTACCGATCGAGGATCTCTGACCCTCTATTTATAGAGGAGTTGAGGAGGTCATTTCAGAGTTTGTTAGACCATTAGAAGAGTCTGTTAGATGGTTAAAGAGCTACCTGTAAGTGAGCTGGTATACAGTAGTGCATATAAGCTGGACATGAGATCGTGACCAGCTGTGGCTTGGGTGAAGAAACCACCGCAGGCGTTCACAGAACGATTAAGTCCGTCACTATAATAGTTTACCTCAGTAGATGATCAGAGAGAAATAGAGATGTCATAACATTTATCTCGGATGAGGAGGAGGTTCAGGTCGGTAAATATCCAATCTGAGTATTTCTTATTAGCTGAGACATCATCTGGACAGAATACAAGAGTGTCCTTTATTCAGATCGATAAAATATCGAGCTGAATCTGCCAACCGATAAATCGATCTGTTGGAATTTGATGCTTTCAGATTGACATCTCTTCGATTTCATATGATGATGCCGCATGTCTTGAGGCTGGTTTAATGCACCAATACTTCCTACCAAACAAAAGGTAAGTCATTAAAGTGATAGAAGTAGATCTAGTTAAGGTTGTATATGCAACATAGAGTTAAGTTGGATTGGCTGAGGTGTAGATTAAGTAAGATCGCATATACTGGTACCCTAAATTAAGTTGAAGGTAGTCAAGCCATTGCCATCTCTATTCTTCTTCTCCATCTTAACCAGGTTATTTGTCTAAATCGAAGATGAAAAATTGGTTTGAAGAGTAATAGAAGAATGCCATTTATGTTTGTTTCTTTTGCCTTTCTTTTTTTGTTCATTTAGGATCTGTTCTATTGATTGGGCCTAAAATCCTATGAGATTCATGAATTAGACCAGTACAATTAGAAAAATTAGTCTGAGCTATATGCATATTCATAAATATGCAAAAGTCTCTAGAGTGGGCTGTACCGATTTCCACAGGAAGAAAAAAAATCCAGCAAGTTTTTCCTCCCCATGAGATTGAGGCTGATCCACTCCAAAGAAGCTCTAAATATTTGCAAATATAGATTTAGTCCCATCCATTTTGATAGTTATATTGGTTTGGTCCATGAATTTATTTGATTTTGGGCTTAGCCATTCAAACTATTTTTTTCCTTTTTTTTTAATTAGAGGACTTGGTGCTCCACTTCCGTGCCTCAGCCCACTTATAAGAGTTGCATCACATATTTTAATAGGTTAATCCATATTTTCCTGACTGACAAACATCCTTCCGAAAATTATTTATAGAAACTGGTGTGAACCAAGGTCCTCAATTGAGCCGCCCAAGCTCAGGTTTGCATTCTAAGCTGAGCATTACTGATCTTGGAATTAAATTAGAAAAAATGCACTTTGAGGTTCACCACTTAGAGAATACCAAATCGATTAGTTGTTTCAGATTAAATGTATGTGCCATGATTCAAACCATTGTCCAACATAAAGACTGGTAAATAAAATGTAGAGTAAGCATCTTGTTTACTCGTGACTTTCCTTTTATGTTTGAAATGGTTTAAATTGTTGCAGAAAAGATTGGTGAGAGAGAAGTGCGAAATGATAAAAAAAATGGCTTTTCAGATCATGAACAGATAAATCTATAGGGCTGGATACGAAGTGATAAAAAAGATGGTGTTTAAGATCATAGACAGATAAAATTAATTTTGTCACAGTGAGGAAAATTGGGATATTTTGTTGCTGAATTAGCATGGACACCATCAAAATTATCATGCACTCATCCGAGAATTACGAGCCAGAGATCATAGTAACTATTGCATATTTATAGAGAACTCTCCTCACAAGTATGTAAGGCATATTATCCTGACATCATAAAGAAAATTAAGTCCATAATTCAATTAACCAAAAGCAAATTATAATGTCCCATAAAATTCAAAAGTATTCAAAAGATTTTATATCAAACTTCAATAAAGCTTTCAACTTGAAACAAAAGTATCGAAGTTCGGCTAATAGTCACTCTTCCGTACATATTTCTGTGTCATCTTCATTCTCAAGATCAATAAAAATAGTATTTATATATAGATAATGAGCTAGACAGTTCAGTAAACAATGAATATTTTAACTAGATTAAATTAAATAATAAATTAAATAATTATTAACAAAAAGTAGCATATAGATTCATTAGTTTAGAGTCAGTTTCTAATATACAGCATTATCAAAACATCAATATTCATGCCAAATTTAATCTTTTCCAAACTTTGAGTTTGATTCACAAATTCAATTTTTTTCAAAATATCAAATTGATCACATTATCCATAAGCTATGACCATATTTTCTATGACAGAATTAAAATATCACATATCATCTTGCAGTGAGCTGTACATCATCTTACAGCATCCTACGTATCATCTCGCAGCAAAATTCTTAGGAATCATAAATTTATTGATGGTACGTCATGCATCTACTTATGAGATAAACCTTCAGGGCTAATTAAATATCAATGTATTAACTCCTATTAGTAGGGTCCTTAACATAGTCAGATGAGAGTTCAAGTCATCTTGAATCAAAATTTTTTCATAAATCATATTTCATATTTCGATTCAAAATTTTTTCATAATAAAATTGATTCATAATTCATTCGGTCTCATGTTCGGCATAAGACTCATCAGTTGATGGGAGAATCAAGCCCTTTGGAGTTTTACTAGATTGGTATTCGGATTAATATGTGTACTCTTCGAAGCTTCATTAGACTGAAATCTAGATTAACATGTATGTCCTTCGAGATTTTATCGGACTGAAATCTGGATTAATATGTATGCTCTTCTAGACTTTACCAAATCAGAATCCAGATTAATATGTATGTGCCCTTCGTAGCTTTATCGGATCGAAATCCAGATTAATATATATGTGCCCTTTGGAGCTTTGTCGGATTGAAATCTGGATTAATATGAATGTGCCGTTCGAGGCTTTATCGGACTGAAATTCAGATTAATATGTATGTGCCTTTCGAAGCTTTACTAGACTGAAATCCAGATTAACATATATGTGCCCTTCGGGGCTCTATCGAACTGGAATCCGAATTAATATACATACCCTTCGGGGCTTTACTGGTTTAAAGATCAAATCTCAATAAATGAGAAAATATGACACACAAAAAAGAGCTCATTAGAATATTTCATTAATAATATTTTTAAATTTTAGAATTTTAAGTACGAAGAATAACAGATCCATCTAAATTCTCAATTCTATAAGCTTTTTAGTAAATTATATCAATGATTCGATAAGATCCTTCCCAATTGGGAGCTAGCTTACTTTGCTCAGTAGGCTTTGAAACTTTAGCTTGTCTTAGAATGAGGTCACCCTTCTGAAATGACTTCAATTTCACCTAGACATTGTAATACTTAGCAATTCTCTGCTTATAGGTCGCCATTCTAATATGAGCTTGTTCTCTCACTTCATCAAGAAGATCCAGATCAGTCCTTAATCGATCAAAATTGATTATCTCATAAAAATTTCTGACTCTATCAGATAATAAGTCAATCTTAACTGGAATCACAGCTTCAGTTCCATAAGTGAGCTTGAAAGGAGTTTCTCCTATCAGAAGTTAGTACGTGGTTCGGATGTCCATAGTACACTTTGCAGCTCTTCAGTCTACAACCCTTTTGTATCAGCGAGCCTTATTTTCAAACCTTGAAGGATAGTTCTATTGGTTACTTCAGCCTGACCACTTGACTGTGGATGTCCAACAAAAGTGAGCCGATGGTCAATATAAAACTTGGAGCATAATTTTTTGAACTTGGGGTTGTCAAATTGCCGACCATTATCAGTGATGATGATTCGAGGTAAATCAAATCGACATATTATAGATTTTCAGACAAAATCTTGTATCTTTTTCTCCGTGATTTAGGCTAAAGATTTTGTCTCTACCCATTTTGTGAAATAATCAATAGTTACCACCAGAAATTTCTTTGACCTGCCGCTACTTAGAAAGACCCCAGTATATCCATCCCCTAAATTGCAAAAGGTCAAGGAGTGACAATAAAAATAAGCTCAGCAGTAGGTTGATATTGGATATTAGCATATCTCTGGCATTGGTCGCACTTGTTGACAAGATCAGTTGCATCTTTTTGAATAGTTGGCTAGTAGTAATCTTGTCGGATTACTTTATAAGCAAGTGACCTACCCCTGATGGTTTCTACATATCCCCTCATGTATTTCTCGAAGTACGTAATCAGCTTCATATGGTGTCAAGTATCGAAGTAAAAGAAGAGAATAAGACTTTTTATATAAATGACCTTCTCGAAGAACATACCATAGAGCTTGTCTTTTAATACTTCTAGTCTTGGTTGGATCATCAGACAGAACTCCTTTAGATATGTAATTTACAAAGGGATCAATCCAAGTCGACTCATGATTGATCTAAAATATCAAGAGCACCTCAATACTAGGCCTATCCAACTATTCAATCAATATTTCTGATTCAGCTCGAAAAAATTTGAAGTGGTGAGATGTGACAGAGCATCAGCCTAAATATTTTTCAACTTGAAAATTTGGAGTACTTCAATCTCTTCAAAATTTTCAAATAGCTTTTTGATATTTTACAAATAATGAGCCATCGTGGAATCATTGGCTTCAAATTAACCTCGAACTTGGCCGATGATAAGTTACGAGTCTGTAGAAATCTTTAATTCTGATCCCGAACTCTTTTACCATTTTGAGACCTATCGTTATGGCTTCATATTCAGCACCATTATTAGAAGTGTTAAAATTGAACCTCAGGATCTGCTCAGCTACGAACCCTTCAAGACTAGCCAGAATCAAACCGGCGCCACTTCTCTAAAAATTTGAGGCCCCATCCACATATAGAATCCAGAATGAATCATCATTTTAGGACTTGCTAGGATTGACCCATCATCTAGGATAGTGCACTCTGCAACAAAATCAGCTAGTATCTGATTTTTAACTATAGTTCGAGGTCGGTAATGGATATCAAATTTATTGAGTTCAATGGCCCATTTGGTGATCTGATCTGAAGTATCAACTCTTTGTAATATCGATCTGAGCAGCTGGTCTGTCAATACTATAACAGTATGAGCTTGAAAGTAAGGCCTAAGTCTTCGGACTGCCATGATCAAAACATATATCATCTTTCTATCTTTTATATTGGGTCTCTATGTCTCGCAATAGTTTGCTGGTATAGTAAACAGGCCTTTGAATGTCCATTTCTTCTCGAATAAGAATTGAGCTGACTACATAAGGCGAGACAAAAGTATACATGTATAGTTCTTCACCTTCGATCGACTTAGAAGAAGAGGTGGGAAGCCAAGATACTTCTTAAGATCCTCAAAAGCAGTCTGACATTCTTTATCCAACTAAATTTTGGATATTCTTAATATTTAAAAATAAAAGATATCTTTCAGCTGATCTGAAAATAAATCGACTGAGAGCTGCCACCCGTTCGGTGAGCTACTGAATTTTTTTAATAGAGATCGGACATTTCATTTTCAATAATGCTCTAATCTTTTTAGGATTAGCTTCTATTTCTCTTTAATTAATGAAAAAGTCAAGAAACTCATCTGATCCAACTCTGAAGGTACATTTGTCAGGATTGAACTTCATCTGGTGCCTTCTAAGTTTTTCAAATGCTTCCTTCAGGCCAGTAATATATCGATCTTCATTGATGCTCTTTACTATCATGTCATCAACATAAACCTCCATATTTTGATCAATTTGTTGCTTGAAACTTTGTTGACGAGGCGTTGGAATGTAGCACCTGTATTTTTAAGATCAAAAGGCATCATTTTGTAACAAACAAACCTCTTTCAGTGACAAAGATAGTATTTTCTTCATCTTCTGGAGCCATTTGGATCTGATTATAGCCTGAGAAAGCATCGATAAAGCTGAGGAGCTTGTGACCAAAGGTAGCATCTACAAGTTAATCAATTTTCGATAGAGAAAATTATCCTTCGAGCAAATTTTATTAAGATCTTTATAGTCGATGCATATCCTCTATTTGCCATTGACCTTCTTGACGATAATGATATTGGCTATCCATTTCGGGTAATGAGTTTCTCTGATGAATCATGCTTTTAGAAACTTGTCAACTTTCTCATCAATGGTTTTTTGTCTTTTCAGGATAAAACTTCTTTTCTTCTATTGAATCGGCTTGAAATTTGGATCCACATTTAGTTTATGAATAATCCGGTAGGAGGCCAGGCATATCCAAAGCCGATCAAGTAAAGACGTCAGTATTTGCTCATAAAAATTTGATCATTTTCTCTCTTAAATTAGGCTTAAGGTTTATATCGATCTGGATCATTTTTTCTGAATCATCTCCTAAAGAAATGGCTTCAAGCTTTTCCGTCGGATCACCTCGAATTTTTTCGACCTCATCCAATGCATCCAATATGTCAACTGGCATAGTTTTTATCGGTTGGTTATTTAACAAAATCATAAAATACTGTCGAGCCACCATCTGGTCGCCATTCATTTTACCAACTTCTTTCTTAGTCAGAAAATGCACCAGCAGATGGCAAGTAGAGACAATGGCCTTGAGAGCATTGAGACCAGGTAGGTCCAGAATGGCATTATAAGCAGATGAAATTCTGACCATCAGAAAAGTGGGCTGCACCGTTGACTGCCTTGGTTCTTATCTCGCTGCAACTGGTAGAGTAATTTCTCCCTCAGCCGCCATCGAATTTTCTGAGAATCTGACGAGGGGAGTATCGATTCACCTAAGTTGTCTGACTAGATTTATTTTTGAGAAAGCATCATAAAATAATACATCAGCAGAGCTTTCATTATCAATAAGAACTCTTTTTACATCATATTTTGCTATCGTCATAGAGACGACAATAGCATCATTATGAGGGGTTTTGATCTCCTTTACATCATTTTCAGAAATAAATAATATCTTCAGTTCTCTACTTCTTGGGAGATGGATCATTAGTGCCAGATAAGATGCTGGATATCATATTGATAACACCAGTAGTTGGTCAGTTGTGATCATCAGAAGTTTTTTCTATTGGAGGCCTGTATTTTCAATTTTGTCCAATCTGATATATTTACCGAGATAGCTCCGACACACCAAAGTTTCTATCTCATCTCGCAGCTGTCTGCATTTCTCGATGTCATGGCCATGATCTCTATGGAAGCGGCAATACTTCAGCTTGTCTCTCTTCTCTGGAGAGGCCTTCAAAGGACTAAGCCTTCGAAGATATCTTTTTCCTTCAATCTCCATCAGAATTTGAGCTTGGAAAGTGAATAGAGGGTATAAGAATTAAAGCATTGAGGTGGGCTTCTTGATCTCAAATTTTTTTGGAGTCGATTTGAATCTTCAGTCCACTATATCTCATCATTCTCTCTCGATCATTTTTTTTCATTTTTATCCTTCTTTGCTTGCCTTAAGATAGCTTCCTCCTCTTTGGTTTGGACATACTTACGCATCCGATCAAGCATCTCATCGTAGGTATTCGAAAAATTTTTATTCAGAGAAAAAATTAGATGATTGCTTTGAAGTCTCCTTTTCAAAATAGATATGGTAACTGATTCATTAAAATTTTTACTTCCAAGATGGCCGTGTTGAAACAAGCCACGTACTTTCAGAAATCTTCTCTTTTCTACTGCTGAACGAAGAAAAGACTATCCACATACCTCAAATGAGGTCTGTTAGTACTAAAATAAGTGATGAACAACCTCTCAAGTTGCTCAACAGAAACATAGACCCTTGTGAGAGATCAAAAAATCAAACCCTCACCGTCTTCTTGAGGGTTGCAGGAAAAGCAATGCACAATAGGACATCGAAAGCCCCTTATAGAACCATGAGAGTCCTACAACCCTTGATATGATCCATTGGATCAACAAAGCCATCAAAAGACTCGATGACGTGCATCTTGAACCGATTTGAAACAGGTTCACTCAAGATCTCATGAGAGAAAGAAGATCGAAAATTGAAACTATCTTTATTCTGAGATCGATCTCCTACTTGGAGCTCCATCAACCACTTCTTAAGATCTAGACCTTGTGCTCCAGGTCGCCCTCTTTGAACTGTCAGAGTACTGGAGGCAAATTCATTGTTAGCCTCATCAATATGGTGTTCATATCGATGGACTGGTTGAGTGCTATGCTAAAATAAGCATTTGGGAGAGGAGCTTCTTTGATGATTGCTCCTCTTCTTTTGAAGCTGTTGAATAGCTGCTGTCAAGGCTTGAAATTGCTGAACAAGAAAATTGAATTGTTGAGGATCAACAGCAATCAGTTGCTATGGTGGCACCTCAGGTGCTCCTTCTTCTGGAGTAGAGGGAGAGGGATGCTAAGCTCATATCTTGACCATCTTTTTCATTAAAAAAATCAAAGAGGCCCTTTCTTTTACCAATCTGTTATTGTAAAGCTCAAAATCTGGAGTAGGACGACTCGAATCGAGTGAGATTGGGCTAAAATGATCCATGCAATCCGATAAAAATTCTTCTAATCTGCAAAATCAGTCAAAAAATCGGATGAAGATCCTCCGATTCTGGACTCTCCGATGCTTATGTCATTTCGAGCCTTAAGAATCGGGGTAGAAAAGAGTGGAAGAGCAAGAGAGGTTGAATGAAATAGGAGGAGAACTGGGTAGAAGTCAAGAGTCTAGCTTAATTTTCTACCAACAGAAACTCTTCTAGTTTCAAAGAGCAGGAGTTATCAATCGAGGATCCCTGACCCTCTATTTATAGAAGAGTTGAGGAGGTCATTCCAAAGTTTGTTAGACCATTAGAGGAGTCTGTTAGATGGTTAGAGAGCTGCCTGTAAGTGAGCTGGTGTATAGTAGTGCATATGAGCTGGACATGAGATCGTGCCCAGCTGTAGCTTGGGTGAGGAAACCACCGCAGGCGTTCGCAGAATGATTAAGTCCATCACTATAATAGTTTACCTCAGTAGATGACCAGAGAGAAATAGAGATGTCATAACATTTATCTCGGATGAAGAGGCATCAGGGTTCAGGTCGGTAAATATCCAATCTGAGTATTTCTTTATTAGCTGAGACATCAACTGGACAGAATACAAGAGTGTCCTTTATTCAGATCGATAAAATATCGAGCTGAATCTGCCAACCGATAAATCGATCTGTTGGAATTTGATGCTTTCAGATTGACATCTCTTCAATTTCGTATGATGATGCCACATGTCTTGAGGCTGATTTAATGCACCAACACTTCCTACCAAACAAAAGGTAAGTCATTAAAGTGATAGAAGTAGATCTAGTTAAGATTGTATATGCAACATAGAGTTAAGTTGGATTGGCTGAGATGTAGATTAAGTAAGATCGCATGTACTGGTACCCTAAATTAAGTTGAAGGTAGTCAAGCCATTGCCATCTCTATTCTTCTTCTCTATCTTAACCAGGTTATTTGTCTAATCGAAGATGAAAAAATTGGTTTGAAGAGTAATAGAAGAATGCCATTTATGTTTGTTTCTTTTGCCTTTCTTTTTTTGTTCATTTAGGATCTGTTCTATTGATTGGGCCTAAAATCCTATGAGATTCATGAATTAGGGCAGTACAATTAGAAAAATTAGTCTGAGCTATATGCATATTCATAAATACGCAAAAGTCTCTAGAGTGGGCTGTACCGATTTCCACAGGAAGAAAAAAAATCCAGCAAGTTTTTTCCTCTCCATGAGATTGAGGCTGATCCACTCCAAAGAAGCTCTAAATATTTGCAAATATAGATTTAGTCCCATCCATTTTGATAGTTGTATTGGTTTGGTCCATGAATTTTATTTGATTTTGGGCTTAGCCATTCAAACTATTTTTTCCTTTTTTTTTAATAGAGGACTTGGTGCTCCACTTCCGTGCCTTGGCCCACTTATAAGAGTTGCATCACATATTTCAATAGGTTAATCCTTATTTTCCTGACTGACAAACATCCTTTCGAAAATTATTTATAGAAACTGGTGTGAACCAAGGTCCTCAATTGAGCCGCCCAAGCTCAGGTTTGCATTCTAAGCTGAGCATTACTGATCTTGAAATTAAATTAGAAAAATGCACTTTGACGTTCACCACTTAGACAATACCAAATCGATTAGTTGTTTCAGGTTAAATATATGTGCCATGATTCAAACCATTGTCCAGCATAAAGACTGGTAAATAAAATGCAGAGCAAGCATCTTGTTTACTCGAGACTTTCCTTTTATGTTTGAAATGGTTTAAATTGTTGCAGAAAGATTGTTTAGAGAGAAGTGCGAAATGATAAAAAAAATGGCTTTCAGATCATGAACAGATAAATCTATACGGTTGGATACGAAGTGAAAAAAAAAAGATGGTGTTTAAGATCATAGACAGATAAAAATTAATTTGTCACAGTGAGGAAAATTGGGATATTTTGTTGCTGAATTAGCATGGACACCATCAAAATTATCATGCACTCATCCGAGAATTACGAGCCAGAGATCGCAGTAACTATTGCATATTTATAGAGAACTCTCCTCACAAATATGTAAGGCATATTATCCTGACATCATAAAGAAAGATTAAATCCAAAATTCAATTAACCAAAATCAAATTATAATGTCCCATAAAATTCAAAAGTATTCAAAAGATTTTATATCAAACTTCAATAAAGCTTTCAACTTGAAACAAGGTATTCAAGTTCGGCTGATAGTCACTCTTCCGTACATATTTCTGTATCATCTTCGTTCTCAAGATCAATAAAAATAGTATTTAAATATAAATAATGAGCTAGACAGTCCAGTAAATAATGAATACTTTAACTAGATTGAATTAGATAATAAATTAATAATTATTAATAAAAGTAGCATATAGATTCATTAGTTTAGAGTCAGTTTCTAATATACAGCATTATCAAAACATCAATATTCATGCCAAATTTAATCTTTTCCAAAATTTGAGTTTGATTCATCAATTCAATTTTTTCAAAATATCAAATTGATCACATTAGCCATGAGCTATGACCACATTTTCTATGGTAGGATTAAAATATCACATATCATCTTGCAGTGAGCTGTACATCATCTTACAGCATCCTACGTATAATCTCGCAGCAAAGTCCTTAGGAACCGTAAATTTATTGATGGTATGTCATGCATCTGCTTGTGAGATAAATCTTCAGGGCTAATTAAATGCCAATGTATTAACTCTTATTAGTAGGGTCCTTAATATAGTCGGATGAGAGTTCAAGTCATCTTAAATCAAAATTTTTTCATAAATCATATTTCATATTTCGATTCAAAATCAATCAAGCATAATCTAAATACAAGATCAATACTTTTGATCATACATCATCATAATATTTTAGAATAAAATATATTCAATAATAAAATATTATTCATCAAATTCATATATCATGAATAGATGATTCAAAAGTTATTGATATAAATAATCTTATAATTTGTTCATAAATCTAGGAAAAGTGAAGCATTACTTACCTTATACATGCTCTAATAAATCCAAATAATTGTAATTTTTTTCAAAATCTTTAATTAATAGAGCATATTGTAGTGTCCCACTGCTGGACATCTGCTTGTCAAGACGATCATACCCCTATACAAGATCAAGTCCAATAATTAGAAATAATATGAATAATTAAGAAAGATATGATAGACGAGTAGTCGCAGCAATGGTCTGAATTGATCTAGTCACCTAACTTCATCCAATCAAGATTAAACTAAGATGTAAATAATTCAACAGAGATCGAGGGTCATCATATCAATAATGTTTGATAAGAGTCAAGATTAATTAAGGTCAGTATGCCGTCCAATGATCAAAGATTAGTTCGATCAAATAATTTCATTTAATTAAGATTATTAAAGATACAAAGATTTAATAGAGACCAGTAAAAATTAGATCTTGTAATGCTTAACAAAGGCTCGAGTGGTGCGGATATACTACTAGATCAATAGGATGGTCCAAAGCCTGTCTATCAGATCCTCAAAATGATAAGGCTGGAAACCTTTCACTGGATTATAAATTAAGTAGAGAGAGAATATTAGAGGAGAAAAAATTAACAAAGTAGTATAGGACTGATCAAGCGACACTATCAGCCATCCTGATTGGTCTGATTAAGATAATTTAACTAAATTATGATTGAATTAATATACAAATGGATCAATAAATATGGATGATTAAATCTAGTAGATCCAATCTTAGTCAGGGTGGATGATGGCACACTGCCCGCCGATCATGAATCTTAAATCTTTTCACTAGGGTTGGATCAAAATCATTGAAAGAAGGCCATTACTGGATCAAACAACCCTAAGGATACAATGAAGAGAAAGAAACAATCTGGAGAGAGAAAATGGAGAGAAATGAAGATAAATAATTTAGAGAGAGAAATTAAAGAGAAAAAGTAAGAAAGAGAGAGAGACTCTTTCTTCTTTCTTCTTTCCTTCTTGGCAAAATAGGTGATTCTATTTTTTCCTTCTTCCTAGAATGCAGCAGCCTTAATCGATGGTGATGGCTATTCCTGCCAACGTTGGCCATGATGGTGCGTAGTGGAGGGCACCTCAATTGGTGACTGGCGACGATGAAAGGCATCAGAAAAAGGAAGAAAGTTAAGAGAAAAATAGGAGAATATAGCACCCTTTTCTTTATTAAATCTGGGGATTTGCCAATCGATAACTGATCTTCATAGGCTTGGAAGGATAGGAAGGAAGATTAGCTGAGGGATTAAGGGTTTTACTTTATCTCTGGCAATGTCTTGCTACGATTCCAACGAGAATGATGATGAACTTTTGGGAAGAAGAAGAGAAGAAAAAAGCTCCACTGATCTTTGATGAGCCTTGGATTTTCTAGCATGGGATGGTTGGGGGAAGTCAAGGTTCTTAAATAGAGTAAAGGAGAGATAGAATCTTTTCCGGCATTAGCTTCCCTCCAGTGAAATGGAGAGCTATTTTCTGATGATAAAGCCGATCAAGTGGATCAGGTCTAGTTCAATACTGGGCTCATTTGGGTGGGGCTATTAAAAAAAATATACCTCTAAATGCCAAATAAAAGCTACAAAAAGTGAGCTTCTAGGGATATGCACTAGATTGAAATAATGGCTGGATAGATTTTATTCCGAGTCTTACACTTATGTGCATGTCTTAAATTCAAATGAAAGCTCGAGAGATTTTACATATAAAAAAAAGCTAGATTTTCCTCTCCTTTTGAAAATAGAAAAATCATGAATTATGTTATTATACCTCTTCATCTCAAATAACCATCGCGATCCATACAATCCATGGTCCTTTTCCAAAACTTCTTAAACTTTTGGTGTATTGGATCTAGTAGGAGTTGAATAGGTGCTAGGTTTGCCTATTATAATCCTTTTGCTTCAATCACATGCATGCACATACTATCAAAACTTTACGGGACCATTAAATTTATATGAAGAAGCCATCGATGCCATATAAGATCTCTCAAATCAGCCTATCTTCAACCACAAGAAAATCAAGATGGATGTGCTCCTCGTTGTCATCAAACAACACCTTAATTTTTCAATCCTAACTCCAAATATTTCAATATGAAGGACCTCATAAGCTCTCGGATGAACAGGGGATAAGTCCATAGGGGGTGCTCTTTTATAACGTGTTGAATCAGTTGAAAAGAATGGAAATGGATGTTAAAGTTCAACTTTATGAAACCATCAAACATATCCTTATCACTTTGTCGGAGAGTTTAGATCAATTTAAAATATTTTAACCTCTAAAATCTCAATGTAGTTTTATCAGGTTATTTGCTTAGCATATGTTGATGAAAATTCTTTTTTTAATGATTGTAAGGGAGGAAGAAAAATATTTCTCTCGTGAATTTATTAGATGGCAATGAGTATAATAGTACAAAGATGGATTAACTAATTACATGTATGGTCACATCAAAGTTAGTCATGACTGCTTTGGGTTGTGTGTAACAAAGAGCCAATGGCTGAACGGCTGGCTCTTCCTTATCAAGAATTTTGTACATCTATAGCTCCATTCAGCGTAGTCTGACCTAAGTCTCCCCCCCTCTCTTTTCCCTGTTATTGGTTTTTGCTCACAGCATCTGTTAAAATATTTATAGAAAAAAAAGAAATAAAATTTTATTATCTTTATTTTAATTTTATTTAATACATCTCAGAGATTATTTATAATAATTTATAGATTCCATAAATAGTTAGCATCTAGGCTGGTTGATCAACCCCTTTCCACTTGTGAACTTTTCATCTCAAGTAATTGGCCTTCTTGAACCTCTTATGGGATACAGAGAAGCTTGGTCAGGTTAGCAAATGCTTCCTCCTAAGCTATAGATGTCCAGTCTGAAAAGAGATGATCCAGAGGTTTGCTATTGATACTTGGTTAAATCTATATCCTGAATCCTTAATCACTCATCTTGCTCGTTTTGCTTCGAACCATTGCCCTCTTCTTATTTCTATTTTGGATAAGACCATTAGGGGACCTCGGGTGTTTCATTTTGAAAAATTTTAGCTTACCTATCCAAAAGTGTTTGAATTGGTTCAGAATTCTTGGGTTAGTTTTTTCACTCATAATCCTGCTGAAAGGATCTCTTTACTTCTTAAAAAGATCCGTCATGCTCTCAATTCTTGAAAATACACTCTAGAAAATTTGAACACTCTCGCTCGATAGTTATATAATCATATTCTTGACATGCAAAATAGAGAATCTCAAGTTGGGGTTTGTCTTCTCATGATCATTTGTTACTGCTCTCTCTTCCAAGGGATTATAATCACACTTTGCATTGTATTAAATTAATGTGGCGACAGAAGTCTCGCATCTAGTGGCTAAAAGATGGCGATGTGAATACTAAATTTTTTTATTATTTTACTATTCTTCGAAGACACTCTAATAGAATCAATACTCTTCCCTTCCACATGGTGGAACCACAAATGATATAAATATTATTCAAAAGGTGTCGATTGCCCATTTTCATGATAGATGGAAGATGGATATATAAATTTTGGAGCCGAATTACCCTATTATGAGTTTTGTTTTAACTCTTACCCAGTGTTCTTCCCTTATTCAACCAATTATGGATGAAAAAATTGAAACTGCTGTGATGTCCATACATTCTGATAAGGCCTCAGGACCCGATGGTTTTCTAGTTTTCTTCTTTCAAAAATTTTGAAACATCATTAAACCAAAATCTTATTTGCTATATATTTTTCTTTCAAAGTGCACATCTTCCAGACTCTTGGACCAAGATGTATATAACTTTGATACCTAAGAAAGATAATCCACAGTGCCCTAATGATTTTTGCCCTATTAGCTTGTGTAATATAGTGTATAAAATTATTGCAAAAATTTGGTTTCTAGACTTAAAACCTTTCTGCCTACTCTTGTTTCGAAGGAGCAAGGTACCTTTATTACTGATCGTAATATTACAGAAAATCTTCTGATTGCACAAAAAATTATGCATTTTCTTTATAATGCTCCTTCTTCTAGGGCCCTCATGTTATTGAAGTTAGACATGGAGAAGGCCTATGATAGGGTTCATTCGCCTTTCCTATTTTTATTCTTCGATAGATCGGTTTACCTAATCACTTTATATCTTAGATTCAAGGCTGTATTACTCATCCTTAATTCGTTTTGCTGGTGAATGGTATGTCATCCCCCTTTTATTGTCTTTAGAGGTCTAAGGCAGGGGTGTCCCCTCTCACCGTATTTTTTATTTATATTTTAAAATTTTCAAAATTTCTTCATGTAGCTGCTCAGTCAAATCTTCTTAAAGATTATAAAATTTATGGTGGTCCGAAAATCACACATATATTTTATGCTGATGACTATTTACTTGTAGCTCGAGCTACATTGCATAATGCTATATGTCTCTCTGTTGTTCTTAATACCTATTGCATGTATTCTGGATAGGCTATTAACTATGCAAAATCTCATATTCTCTTTTCTCCAGGCATGGAATGTACTGTCAGGCAGCACATCTTGCAACTATTGCATATTTCGAAAAAATAGGAAGAATGTTTTACCTTGGGGCCCCTTTATCAAGTACGTCTCTTCGACCCTCAAACTTCTAATTTCTATTAGATAAAATTTCAAACAAAGTTATGGCTTGAAAATGCGAACGTTATCTCTTGCTGTTCGTATGACTTTACTCTACTCGGTGCTTTATGCTACTCCTCTTTATGTCTTTTCTTCTGTGCATGTCCCTATGCCATTTCTTCATAAGATTGATAGAGAATTCAGAGCTTTTCTTTGGGGTCATGCATCAGATAGGCATGCGTTTCATCCTATTGCTTGGAACCAAGTGTGTACTCCGAAACCATGTGGTGGTCTGGGGTTTTAATTGTCAAATCAACTTCGTTTCCACTATTTGCGTAAATTAGCTGCTCAAGTTATTTTGAATCCACATTCATTATGGGCTCAGGTAGCTAAAGCAGAATATAAATTTACTGGATCTTGGATTAGTTATAAATGTCCAAAGAATGTTTCTATCATTTAGAGGAAGATTGCTCAAGCTGGGTCTCATTTGAAATTTTAGTTTCAATGGATGGTGGGCGCTGGTACTACCATTAAAGTATGTGACAACCCATGGATGTCACCTATTCCTCTTATGGGCTGGCCCACTTACATTAATATGGACACTATGAATGTAAATATTCATGTCTCTGATTTCATTAATGTTGATAAAACTTGGAATTTGCAGGGTCTTGCACCACATTTTTCTTTTGATCTGATTAAGATTATTTGTACTATTTCCTTACAAGATAGGATGGTTTGGGGTTCTTCTAAATTAATACATGTTTTCTTACAAGATATGAAACGGCTGTCTTTTGCTAATGATGCTCCAGATTTATAGGTTAATTGTGCTTGGATTTGGTCCCTTGAAGTACCTATGCATGCCAAAACTTTTCTCTAGAGACTTATTTTGAATAGGCTATCTTGTAAACAATTATTGCCACTGTAATATTATACCCTCTAAGATATGTTTTGTGATCTTTGCACTGATCAAATAGAAGATTGTGCTCATCCCATTATCCACTGCTGTTATGCTCAATTATGTTGGCAGCAACTAAGTTACATGTTCTGAGTGAATTTTTGTCCTACTTTGTTGCTGACTTTAATTGAATGCATTTCGAACAGCCTGGTAGCAATGGAACAGAGGTCACTCTTGGCATATGCAGCTTGGTTGCTATGGTGGGCTTGAAATGAACTGATCTTTAATAGCAACCAGATGATGATTGCCCAATTTATATACAAACTAATGGTCTTTGCTAAAGATTTTGGGTGCTTGTATTCTTCATATTTTTTAGCTCCATGTCAGTACTGGGATAGCCAAATACAAAAAGAGTCATCCTTTTGTCAACCTCGGATAGTGTCTTGGCTACCCCTCCTATTGGGGTCATAAAAATCAATTTTGATGCATCTGTAGTTGGTGATAGGGCAGCTGCGGGTTATGTTATCAGGAACCATGATGCTGTATTACTACGAGCTGGAGGTAAGATGCTTCCCATGCTTTTGTTCCTTTGCTGAATTATTAGCTGCTTGGCTTGGGATCCGGATTGCTATTCTTGAATTAAAAGCTATCCATATTTGGGTGGAAGGGACTCGGCCACTGTTGTCTCTTGGCTAAGAACCCCTCACTGTACTTACTTAATCATATTCCTCATGTTAATGATCTTTTACATTAGAAATCAAGTGTGATTTTCTAGAAATATCTTACACTTTTCGAGAGGTGAATCAGGTTGTAGATTTTATGGCTAATAGTGCATTACAGGGGATTTTTCATGGAATTATGAGGATATTCATGACCATCACTGCAAATTTCTTCTTGTAACTGATGCCTATGGGGTTGGATATATTCGATAGGTTGTGGCATTGGGAGGAACATGCTATTCTTTCCTCCTACTCCATCAGCAATGTCCAAACAAGCAGAGGAATTTGATGAGTGCTGAAGAGAAAGATTTATGATATATTTTGACAGGTCCTGTTAACTATTGTTACTTGATCAAGGAATATTTCCAGATTTTTGGAAAAAGATTGACAGAAGATTATTTCTGGATGAGTCTGGGGGCCTGTTCCCTTCTAAGGATCATAATCATATTAATTTCCTTTACCGTGTATACCATTTGTGGATAAGAAGGCATCGTATCGTATAAAGCTAATGCCGTGTAATAGTTTGAAGGTCTGATTGTACAGGAACAGCACAAACAGGAAAAAAAAGAACAATATTCTGAAAAAGCAAAAGAGAGAGAAAGAAAAGTAATACAAAACATTGATATACAAAGTAAAAACTTGAGCGGACAAAGCAAAAGAATCTGAAAAAATCAGTGAGAATAGAGAAAATAATGTTAGAAAAAATAGAGAGAAGGAAAAATCAGTGAGCCAGGCAAGAATTGAGGGGAAAAAGCAAAAAGAGTTGATGAGAAGGGAAAATTGAGTCAAATAATTAAAAGAATAGAGGGGAATGTAAAGTGGAGAGATCTAAACTTTTCTTATTTGTTCTCATGCAGGTTTTGCTATTAACTTCCATTATTTCTTTGACCAACCTCATTACTGTGGCTTGCTTATTTCACAATGCTAAATATGTTATAGCCTTGATGATGCTGCTCAGATTATTTCTACAGGAGCCTGAACTGTATAGTAATGCAGGCCAATTTGTCTGCCCCAAAGTAAGGTGGGCTGTTATATGTTTCAACACTCTCTTCAATTGGTACCGGCTTTCAATTGGTCTGCATCGCCACTATGACCTTATTCTACTATTATTATCATTGATGGATGCTATAGTTTACTCATCATGAAACTACATGGGATTAATGCCTATTTCGATATGCTATTCTTCATTGTATGCAAATACAAAAGGAGTATGGGAGAGGTACAGGAAAAAGGAGAAAAAATGAAAAAAGAAAACAAAAAGAAGGAAGAAAAAATGAAGAGGGAAAAACAAAAAAAGAAAGAAAGAA
>KE504810.1:84074-105544 GCA_000441515.1 Elaeis oleifera | reverse complement strand
AAAAACAAAAGAAGGAAAGAAAAAATAGAAGAAGGAAAAAAAAAAAAAAGAAAGAAAGAAAAAGAAAAAAAGAGAGTTTGCTACTGACCTTTGTTAAGTTTGTTTGCAGGTTTCATTATTAGCTGTTACCTTTCTAATACTGTAAATGAATCTTTCAATCCCTCTGCTTATCTACTCGAATCTGGTTCTTTACTTTCGCATACATGTTATACAGAAATTGATTACATTTTCGACTGTGCACATAAGATGATGCCTTTCAAGTTTCACTGCTGCTATATCAAACTTCAATATTGCATATGTCAGTCTTCAGATATATGAGATATATTCTTGTGGCTTCACCAGCAGATTATTATGCTGCTTCTACAACAGAGCGTTGGATTTTTTTCTGGTTTTGTTGATGGTCTACTGCTTTAGCGGGTCTTCACAGGGATCAGGAGTTACTCTAATTTTTCCAGTTCAGCTTAAATGTCTCTGCTTTAGATACAGGAACATAGAAAGTCAAAAATATGCCAAGACTACTCTTCTCAGCTGCAATAAGGTCTATATCTTATTTCATGTGATTGCTGTTTATCTTCTAAATGTTCACCATTTGGGGTAAAGTTTTGGAACTTCATGTGCTGCATTGCCTCTTACAAACCAATTTCAGATTCTGAGGAACAGGATATTTTGATCGTATTTCTTCTCAGGAGAAGTTTACTCTGCCGTTACTCAATGCCATCTGAGCTTCAACAGACCATTTCAGATTATCAATTTCAAGTTTGCTATGGTTGGCCCAGAGTTTTTAGATTGTTGATATCCATAGTACATCATCCACTGTTTGTTTTGGGGTCGCTGGGTCTTGTTTCTAGTTTGGTTTGTTAATCTCTGTGTTGGGGTTCTGAATGTAAGTTCAAACAGTGTTTGCCTTGACACACTCAGTTCCTGTTATCGGGCTACCTGGACATTGTTTACATCTTTGGACTTTTACACTTTAGATCAATGAAATATTATTTCTACCAAAAAAAAAAAAAAAAAAGAGATGAGCCGTCTATTAGCGACTTCTATGTAGGAGAAGGCCTCGACTTAAATTTCTCCTATTATGCTCTTTTCAAGTACTCCAGCACCCAGTAGAGATTAGAGCGTCAACTGGTATTTTAGTCTGCTTTCTCTCTATTGTCATTTGCCAATTGTGCCAGAGTTCATGGAGATTATTTGGAATCTACCGTAATTATGTCCTCTACAACGGTATGTTCCACATGGCTTAGGAGTACATATAACCTAACATAAGATGATGTGTTGTTTCTTCATTGCTTCCACAAAGTGAGCATCAATTTCATACCTCAGTTCTCTTAATTAAATTCGAAGCATGAAATTCCAATTTCTTCGTTTGAAGGAGGCATAGTGTAGTGGAATGCCCAGATATGTCATTGAAAACTGTGACATATGGCATCCAAGGATCCACAAAAGGTTGAATGTTTCATTTTCAGATAAGCTCAACCCCACCAACTATGCTTTATATGTAGAAGAAGAAAGCACATCAAGTTATTAATTTGTCCAACATCATACAGCATTGAGGCCATGGTGCTATTTTCAATTCATCATTACAAAACTGAGATCTATTACCTATTTCTCAATCAAACATTGTGTCGGCAAATTACTATTTTTGAAAGTTTGGCGCATGACTTAATTGGCTTCCTGATATGGTGAATATCACTCCTAGACTCTATCCAATTCTCTTTGGTGGCCAAAATAGTTTACATTGAGTTAGGTAATCCTCATGAATCATGATGCAGATAAGAGGTAGCATAGGGATAGGTCTAAGTTGCACTCAGTTTATTTAGGCGTCTGGTCAAGGCGCACTGAGACTGGGCCCACTGAGGCTTCGAGCCAAGCTCATGTTCGGGGTCAGATTGGGCTCAGGATCTCCAAATTTTTTGTTCGAGTGCAATCGAACCCGGATCTCGAAAATTTTCTGGTGTAGGCTTGGCCAGATGCAGGCCGGCCCACTTCCACCTTCGACCTTTGGTGTGACCTCATTGCAGTAACTTGCAATGAAATAGTGCGTAAAAGAAAAATTAAGAATAGGTTGGGACTTTTGCGGTGTCATCTGTTCCTATCTTGTCTATCAAAATCCTTTGAATGACCTACTCTACCCCTCTCCGACCTGTTTGAGCTACCCTCGATCGCTAAGGCTCAGATGGCAGTTTCTGCGAGCTAAAGTCACTGGCACTCAACCCCTCCATTACTGAAATTTAATTGATAATATGATATTATTTTATATTAAAAATTATTCTCACTAATTAATCCTACGATGAAATTAAAAGAATTTCTATGGCCTCCCAAACTATTGAAGGTTGCTGTATTTGTAAATGCCCGACATCCAATATCTCTATGCAGTACTAAACAGAATCCTTTAATATCCTCTCTTTGCACAAACCTTGAATCAGAACTGCATAGCTAAAAGCATTCGGCATATCCTATTTTTCTACATCTTTCTGAAAATTTCTTTGCATCATCAAACTTTGCTGCCTTACAGAAGCCTTCCACAATCGTCGTATAAATCACAACCTCAGAAATTGTTTCTTTCTCACACATTAATCCGAATAGCTTCATTGCTTTTTGAACCAGTCCATTTTTGCAGAGCCTATCAAGCATGGCAACTGTATTAGGGATGAGCTCCGTCTTCTTTATTTTTTGAAATATCATCGACATCTTCTAGTGGAGACTCGGACACTATGAAGTCAGATCTAGATGATTGTTTCATTTGCTTCTGAAAATTTCTTCCATCTTTTCATCATGGTCAGTATCACCAAGATTCATTTTTTTTTTGAAGATGATAGACGGAGAACACAAGCTTTGAAGACAGTGTTCGTGGCGTGGTAGAAGGAAGGCATAGGATTCTGATTTTTAATGACCGCAACTCTATCTACTTCTTATTTCTTCCTCTTTTTAGAATAAACGAAGTTATTATAATTTAAATATTCTTTATTTTTTATCATACTATTTTATTTTATTTTTATTTTTTAAAAAATTGACATGTGACATTATGAAAAATTATCCAATAACCTTAAGTATTAACACGAAATATCATCTCTAATACCTGTGTAACATTTTATTATTATTATATAGATATAATTTTTTATCATATTATTTATATTATATTTTTATTTAAAAATATATAAAAAATAAAACTTGATATATGACATTATAAGAGATTATCTTATACTCTTACATGTCAACATAAAATACCATCCATATTATCTATGTATCGTTTTATTATTATTATACAGATAGATATAAATTATATGGCATTACTATCTCATAATTTAACAAATTTTGCTTTTGGATACAGTAACTTTTCCCTACCGTTTTTCCAAACAAAGCTTATTGCCAAAGGGAATATTGATGATTCCACAAATCTGAACAGACAGCAAAAGCAATTCCATATTTCCATATTCCGAGGAGAGTTGGTAGTCATATACATCATCTAACGTCTAACATGAACAAGAACTGCAGCAGAGGGGTTTACTTGAATACACTCTAATGGCTGATTTTCTTTTTTAAAAAAAAATCACTCCAACAGTACATACAACGATCATTATCTGCAAACTACAAGCAGTTGATATGATTCCCAGGAGTGATCAACTTTTTAAGGGATAGCTCACAAATCATCCAGGAATATGGTCATTCAAGTTGTGGCTCATTCAAGGTGCATGGTAGTATTGTTTGCCAGATGCAGCGACCTTTCCATCGTCTTGGGTAAAATCATCATGTAGCTTCTGAGACAGGAAAGGGACTGGTGGCATCATATAGGCAGGGGTTCTTCCTTTAGCATCCCCCCCATTTCCATCTTCCATGATAGATCCACCAGACCTGAGAGTTCCCTGCAAATTTTAGAACTCCAAGTTAGAAACATTATCATCTTCAGACAAAATTTCTGCTTAGCAAGAAGCATCGTCTTTCCAGCAGAGGATGTACTGGTCAATGGCGTGCGCAAACACACACACACACACACACACACACACACAGAGAGAGAGAGAGAGAGAGTTACTTCAAATCATGACTCACGACAAGTAGTGTTAGTTTTTCTTTAGATGCTTCAGCAGCTTCACAACATCAGCACGAGCTTTCCAATCTGATCTCAAAAGTTTTTTAAAAAAATGATTAGAACATCACAAGGATTTTTGGAAAATAACGAATTTCGAAACTATGCAAGAAGGAACAATTTAAGTAAAAAATCAACAGTGCACTCCAAGAAAAGGACATCGCCAAGTTCAAAGACTTTATAAACTTGGTTTCATTTCTATGTATTTGATACTGAAGGTTGAAGACCATTATAGAATTATTAGATACAAGCAAAATCATACCAAGACCTGCAAGAGGCTCATCTAGTAGCAGCAAATCTGGCATTTGAACCTGAAAATCCTTAAGAATTCAGAAACTACGCAATCGAGCCGCCATCAAATGTCACTATTTTGATTTCAGTATCAGCTGCTTCAGAAATCTTACTAACTGAATAGCCAAAGCAAGACGCCGCTTGAAACCACCACTTAGAGAATGCGGGTCTTCTTCCAAGGAGATTGTATTCAAACCGACCTGAAATATTTATATACTCAGCAAGTGACGAAGTAATAAATTTCACTATGCCCATGGTGTGTCAGAAAGCTCATTACTCAGGAGCAGTTTGAAGAAACTTACATAGGTCTGTGCTTAGCAATAATTATTGGACAATTAATTAGATGGCAGAATAAATGAGGAATGCAAACATGGTTGATGCATATAGGAACTTAAAAGTTCTCCTGTATACCGAATTAATTGCAAATTGGAGTTTCAAAGCAAGTTGTTCTCTCAATGCGAGGTCAGCCTTCTGTCTTGGCCACCCAAAAGTAACTTCCTCGAGCACAGTATCAGCCAAAAAGTACCTAGAATATATCAGCTTCATGAAATTATAAAATGATTACAAAAAGCCTACACACATATAGCTAGCAAACAAGTTGTAGTATCATATATAACAATCATCCTTCAAGATGCCTGTTTTAGTCAATCTAGTGAGAGACAGTCCTAGTCATAGAAATGATGTTACTGGCCAGACCACAGGGAATTCTGTTACAGCTCAAGTGAAAACATAAACCATTCTACTGATAAAAATACCAGAAAGATCTATGATAAAATTAAACAGGATCCAGAAAGTACCCTTTATACCTTTATTCTAGTTATTTCTCCTTCTATGAGAAATCATGTTTAATACCAGAAATTTTGCAAATTTCCAAAATTATGAGCCTCAATTAATTCCAGGTTGACAATTAGGATCTGAGCCACTATTTTAGATTACATGACACATTCCACACATTGCGGTGTTGTCTCTTATATACAAGATTGCTTAGTTTCTGTCAATGAAAATGAGTTATTCTCTAGCAACTAGTAGAATAATGTTTCAGAAACACTAAAATCCCACACATTTATTTCTCATTAAGATTCAACCTAAATTATCAAGCCTCCCATAAAATTAAACTGTTAAGTAGTGGCATCTGCAGATTGTTCTCAGAACATTGAGATAATTTTAATATGAACACATACTTTTTCCCCTTGTGCTCTGAATTAAGCACCATGCAAACATTACACTAAGCTAGTTCTTATGAAACTTAAAAATAAAAATAAACTTCCAATAACAAACGGAATCCCACTAAACATTATTAAAAGTAAATACCATGATCTCTAAATCATGAGTAAAAAGATTACAAAAAACTAGAATTGTTGTTACCCTTGACTCAATGTTCAACAAAACCAAAGAAGCACTTTATACCTCTCAGGAAACTGAAACACAATGCCAACTCTTTCTGGTGACAACATTTCTGGAGGTCCATTTGGGTTTCCATCATTTCCATATCTTTGAATATTGATTGACCCAGAGGTAGGTTTGGATAGTCCAGCAAGAAGCTGCAGCAAGAAGCAGAGAAAAAGGTGAGCTAGAATAGCATAGTGAGGAAGTCATCAATATCGAAAAGATGCCCAAGTTTTCAAGGCAGGCCTGTAAAAGAGTGGTTTTCCCGCTTCCACTTCGTCCAAAAATCAGGCCAAAGCTGCAAGAATTAATAAGAATGGTTCATTCATGAACAGCAAGCTTCATTTGATGGCAGCAGCATCTATATGAAAATGAGCAAGATAAAGATAATAAAATTTACCAATCAGAATGTAGGAAGAAGATCTTTTCATGTTTACCTTTTCTCGGGAAGAGAGAAACTAACTTCACTCAATAGGTTGTGCTGGGTCCCAGGAGGCCGATAACTGACCCTTCTGACCTTAAACAAACCAATTTCATTTGTCACAAAAGCTCCTGATGCTCACCAAGATGCAGATTGGTACAAAATACAACATATTACATGAATACAGAACAAGTTCTATTTTGCTGTAGTTCCAGAAAAGTATTGGTCAACCAGGAATGATGATCAAGATGCAAGTTCTAACCGAAATTGCAATAGCACTATTGCAGCATCAGTTCATATAAACCAATATGAAAATTTCCTCTGGAAAAGAATAATGAAAAATCCATCGAAGCATTTTTGTTACAAGCCTAAACAAATCCAAGGCATATGTAACTAAAACCAATTGGAATAGAGTGGTAAGGATTTAAGAAAAGAATTCAACAGAATGTTTTTCAGCTAGTGAAATACTAGAAGGTGGAATGTAAACAATGATTTTGAGCATGCGTTCAGAATAAAAAATACACAATGATCTGAAAATCACCAAAATGAATCTAAGCAATAAATAATATTAAGAAAGGACCAAAGCATCAGATATTATAGTCACTAGATGAAATCAGATATTATAGTCAATAGATGAAATCAGATATTATAGTCACTAGATGAAATCACAGAAATAACACTAAGAAAATAACATTGAGAACGAATATGGGAACATGACTTTATTGGACTTTTACACAATGACATAATGAAGTAAGAACCATTCCAGGCATTAGCGTAATTTTGCCTCAGGACATAAGCACAAATAATGTTCTTGAACAGAATCCTCACTTCTAGAGCAAATAATGTTCTTGAACAGAAGTACAGAGCTAGTATATTACAAGGACAAAAAGAAACATGAAATGGATACATGAATATTTGGCTGTAGAAGATCATTATCATCCTACATGCCAATGATAGAGATATTGATCATGGTTGCAAGGGCACAAAATTGGACATGAAAGTAGAGACAGCGTCTACCACTGAAATATGCTCTACCTAAACTTCCTATGTAAAAACTATCAGAAGTCAAAGTTTAACTCACATAATTTTATGCCATACCCGCAGAATTTAAATCTCCCAAGGATGACATATTCAGATTCTCTTTTGAAACATTAAGTGGTACAAAATATGTTGTAGAAAAAGAGCAAATAAGATGCAAGGCTTGCTGAAATTAAAACAATAAAGAAACATAAAACGTAAGAAATCGGTAATCCTGAATATGAACTGACATGTAAATTGTAATGCAAGTGTTAGAGTGAATGCACAATAACATTTAAGTAAAAAGAATCTAGATAAGCATATCTAGAAAGTATTTAGCACTATGAATAAGGTGCACCATTAAGGGCTTGTATGGATATTCCTGCAACATATTGTGCAGGAATCAGGCCTGTTGGCTTACCCAGCCTCGAACCTTCTAAAGGCCCGTTGAAATTCCAGTCTAAATAAATCCCAGCCTATGGACCTATTGGCCTTTCAAGAAGAAAAGAAAAGGACCAATGGACCTTTCTCATTCCCACCTGATTCGGGCTGGAGGGTGTTGGGCTGATACAGGTGAAGCTCAAATGGGCTTCCCAGTACAAGAATCCAGCACGAAATTCAGCCCAAATCCTACTGGATTACCCATACAGGCCTTAAGTAGTGATTTTGTATTGCTCAATTATGGATTTTACAATATATGATGTACGCTATAGTCCCTTGAAACAAAAATGTGGATGACAATGAAGGAGTAAAGAAGCAGGGAAGTGATGATTTTAGATATTGCTATGGTGTAGGAACGCTACTAGCCATAATAACATTTAATATTGCTTAATTAAATGGATTATCTCAAACATTTACATATAAATAGATATGATGAGCAGCAATAGTTTAACTTTGTTCTTTTAGATGCATACACACCAACAAAGGGTAGAGGGACAAGTAATTCAAACTAAAGAAGGTCTATAAAATAGAGGAGCAACAACAAATCTCCAAACCTCATTCAACACCAAAAATTGAATGTTCCTACAACCAAAATTATGCAAAGACTCATTTAAAGAATGGGAAGATAAATATCGACAACAAACTAAACATGTAAGCTTGACGACGAACACAAATATACGGGCATCCACACTGATACACCAAGAATGCAATCATAAACTTAAGGAGGACCATACACTAAGAATGTGTCATAAAACTACATATTGCACATGAAACATAGATCATTTATCAGCAATGAAGGAAGGATGAAGGAAACATGGCACAGCAAAAATGTTTCAAGAGAAATGGCTAAGGTGCCAGGTCTGCACGATAAATGACAAGGTTGATAGAGCATGCATAACCATGAGTGATGGGGTCACAACTCACAAGCATGAAAAAACACCTTTCTTTTCTTGATAGGGAATAAGCATCGACGAATTGATGACCAGAAGGCATGAGGATGCCATTCTAGTTGAAACCTACCATCTCAGGCAAGGTTAGATGAAATGGAGAGAAGATACACAAATCCACCAAACATCATCACATCGCAACGAATTGGTAGACCAAACCCGACCATTAAACAAAAAAAATCCAGCTTTGAAGACATCGATGAAATCTACTACTGATTCAATAAACTCAATTTGACCGGAAATAAAACGGATCATAAGAGGGAGATTTTGTGTTTAAAGAAAACATTGGAGATTAAAAATACAAAAGAGACAAAAGGGCTAACTTCGATGCGGTAGTGGTCGGCTGAGACCCGAAGTGCCGGAGATTTAGAAGGAAACCTGTATAGAAGGGAAATGGATCGAATCAGGAGACCGATAAAAGCTTTATTCTCATTTACCAGGAAGAAGAAGGAAGAAAATTTGCACCGTAGAGAATTGTTGGAATAGAAGGCCAGCCGCAACGGAGAGAGGGTGGAGCCGATGGTAAGAAGGGAATGGAAGTCGTCTTCATCGTTCCTCACCCTCGCTGCTGAGGAAGAGCAGGTTTTTGTTTCCTAAAGATGGAACCTAAAAAAAAAGAGAGAGAAAAGTTATATGCACGGTAATAGTATGTTCTAACGTGGACCGGATAATATCCACCTAAATCTGTTTTTATATTCAAAACTACTAGATTATAACCCATGGGATGCGAGGTCGGAGAGGTTCGAGAGATCTCAAAATCTCAGGGGACCAACTCACACAGCCACAACTCGCACAAAATCTCATATCCTTCAAGAAGAAAAAAAAAAAAACCAATCGGAATCTAAAAACCTTCTAATCTCTCCTTTCTCACAAATCTCTGAAAAAAATAATGAAATGAAAAGAAGAAAAAATCAGCTATGTGGAAAGAACTTACCCTTAAATTTTTTCGTTGATTTTTGCTGTGCTTTCCAACCGGGTGGAGGCTTGGAGCGGCCCAATAGGGAAACTTAGACGATTGCTGGGGTTTTGTGTTGAGATTTGAGAAGACGTACCCCGAAGGCCGCCAAATACCTGGACTCCGCTCACTTCTCCATCCCCGTGGCAGCCGCGCCGTCGAGCTCCTCGCCAGCAAGGAGAGCGCCCTCGCCCAGGAGGTTTGCACCGTCCCCCGCCGCACCTACGCCCTCGCCTTTTCCGTCGGCGACGCCTCCAACGCCTCCCAGGACACCATGATCGTCGAGGCCTTCGCCGGCGAGCACACCATCAAGGTCCCCTACGAGTCCAAGGGCCCAGCGGGCCAAGCGCGCAATGCTCCGCTTCTGGGCGAGCAAGACCCGCATCCGCATCATCTTTTTTTAGCCCCAGCGAAAAGCCATGTGGAAATTTTTTCTTTTTGCACACGTGAATCCCTCGTGCTCCACCTCCCCATAAAACTGCTAACACGTGTCTAATAAAAAAATAACGAAGCCTGATATCTTTATTTAATATAAATATATAAATTAAAATATAAATATAAAATTAAATATTTAAATAATATATAAAAAATTAATAAAAATATCTAATTAAGTTTAATCTTAAAAATAGCTATCTATTTAAATTTTAAATAAAAAATTTTTCTCATTTGAAGCATAACTTAAAAGTAACTATCTAAAATAGAATGAAATGATCTAATTATCCTTGTAGTTATAAAGCAACACTATACTATTATAAAGTAATATTATATTATTATAAATAATACTGCACTATAATAAAGTAACGCTATACTACTGTAAATAATATTATATTATTATAAATTATACTGCACTATTACGAATCAACACTGCATTATTGTAAAGTAATACTATAATAAAAAATACTATATTATGATAATGTAATACTATCTTATTGCAAAAGAATACTACACTAATATAATATAATAAAGTAATACTATATTATTATAAAGAAATACTATACTAATATAATTTAATACTACCTATTGTAAAAGAATACTATACTAATATAATACAATAAAGCAACATGATATTATTATAAAGAAATACTATATTAATATAATATAATACTATCTTATTGTAAAGAATACTGTACTATGATAATATAATACTGCAGTATTTTAAAGGATATAAGAGTATAAACATAATTTCAGTCAAAATAGATAGCTGCTTTTAACTTTATTTAAAATAGGTGGTATTTTATATAAAACTCATTTGGAGAGCTGTTTTTAAATTGAAAGTAGAGCTGGAGATTTATCTCTAATTCTCTATAATACATGTATACACACACATACATATCTATAAAAGAATAGATATGGAAATGAATAGATAACTATTCGATCTGTATCCCAATATTCGATACTATATATGATCCTATTAATTTATATAAATCTTATAATTTTTAAAAAATGAACATATTATTATACTATTAGCTTAATTTATCTTTTACTAAATAATATCTTCAATTTTGTAGTTGCAAGTTTAATTATCCAACTTATATCGGTATTTTTTGCTCGTATTTTCAACATTTGATTTGTATCCATATACTTTTAAAATAAATATGGAGATAAATTTTTGTATTCAATTAATATCTATACCTGTATCTGTATTTATTAAATAAAATAAATATAGATATAGATACATTAATATCCAATTGTATCCAATCCATTTTATCTCTAATTCATTTATCACATTATTTATGATTTAAAATAATTTAATATTAAATAATTATCATTATAATTTGTAACGAGTATTAGTACTAAAATGAGAAATACTAGACAATAGTGAAAGAATAGCAACATTATTGATTAAATCACTATTTTATTGAATAAAAAATTATTTTCTTTCTACCGGCATAGATTCTTTTGGACTTATTCAAATAGAAAATTTGAAAATAATTTTTAGTATAAATATAAGTAATAACTTTTATTATTATGTACAACATAACAAATCCCCTTTGAAATTGTTATATTGGCTGTTACAATATTATAATCATCATTATTTTGAACCATGTCTTTTATTTTAGCATTAGAAAAATGTACAAGTTTAGAATTATTACTAATTATATGCCTATTGATTGGTACCTAATAAATTATCACTTCATGCATGTTATTTCATTGATTCAATTTTTAATTAATTGCTGAATCATTGAAGTGAACTATTTTTAATTTAGCAGAGTGCGATAGATTGTATCAATGCTTTATACATACTGCTATCTAATACTATTATTTAGTTTCAGCAAGTATATAATGGTGGTTCCAAAGAGCCACCATCATCTTATTTCTCAAGATTAATTTGGATAGTAGTGTATATGATAACAAAGCCTAAGATGGAGCGATCTTCATTATCAAAATCATATGGATTCTTTCTTACTGTTAAAATACTTAATTTTTAATTTGGCTGTCTTAATAGTCGAGTTGTGTAAGGTGTATAAAAGACCAGCTTATCTTATAAGGACCTTGAAGGCATCTAGTATTATACTACAGAGAGATTTGAGTACGATCATTAAATAGTTGTCATATAATGTACTCACCTTCTCGTCTAAGATTACAGATAGATGTTGATACTTACAAAAGACAAATGTTGCTACAAACTAGATGGCAAATATAACCATAAGTAATGGGTCACAACTCATAAGTAAGAACAAACATCTTCTTTTCTTGATAGGGAATAAGCATCGATGAATTGATGATCAGAAGGCATGAGGATGCCATTCTAATTGAAAACCTACAATCTCAAGCAAGGTTAGATGAAATGGAGAGAAGATATACAAATCCATCAAGACAGCGTCACATCTTAATGAATGGATAGACCAAATCCAACCATTAACAAAAAAATCTATCTTTAAAGACATCGATAAAATCTACTACTAATTCAATAAACTCAATTTGATCGGATAATAAAATGGTTATAAGAGGGAGATTTTGTGTTAAAAAAAATATTGGAGATTAAAAATATAAAAAGAGAGAAAAGGGCTAACTTCGATGTAGTAGTGGTCAACTGAGATCCGAAGTGCCAGAGATTTAGAAAGAAGCTTATATAGAAGGAAAATGGATAGGATTAGGAGATCGATAAAAAATTTTATTCTCATTTAATTCTTAAAAAAGAAAAAAAAGAAAAATTAATTTGTACCATAGAAGATTGTTGGAATAGAAGGCCAGCCGCAATGGAGAGAGGAGTGGAATCGATGGTGAGAAGGGAATGGAAGTCATCTTCATGGTTCCTCACTCTCATCGAGGAAGAGCAAATTTTTTTTCTCTCTATTTTTTTAATTATTCTGTGCTAATATAATATAAGAATAGAGTGAGAAGTTTGATTTAGGATCAGAGAAAGTAGTTTTATCTGACAAAGGAATAAATAGATCTTGGAAGGATAAAAATGGAACCTACAAAAAAAAGGGGGGTTATATGTACTGCAATGGTACGTTACAATGTGAACGAGATAATATCTACATAAATTTATTTTATATTCAAAACTATTTAAAAATGGATATAACATTGAGTAGCTGAGCAATATATACACACACACGTATTTATAAAAAAATAGATATGGATATGAATAAATAACTATTCGATCTGTATTCGAATATTTGATATTATGTATGATCCTATTAATTTATATAAATCTTATAAATTTTTTAAAAAATAAATGATCATATTATTATACTACTAGCTTGATTTATCTTCTACTGAATAATATCTTTGATTTTATAGTTGCAAGGTTTAATTACCCAACTTATATCGGTATTTTTGTTCATATTTTCAGCATCTGATTTGTATCATTAAAGTGAACTATTTTTCAATTTAGTAGAGTATGATAGATTACATCAATGCTTTATACATACTGCTATCTAATACTATCATGTTAGTTTCAATAAGTATATAATGATGGTTCCAAAGAGCCACCATCATCTTATTTTTCAAGATCAATTTGGATTATAGTGTGCGTATAACAAAGCCTACGATGGAGCGATCTTCATCATCAAAATCATATGGATTCTTTCTTATCGTTAAAGGTACTTGATTTTAAATTTGACTATTTAATGGCCGAGTTGTGCAAGACGTATGAAAAGGCTGGCTTATTTTATAAGGATCTTGAAGGTATCTAGTATTATACTATAAAGAGATTTGAGTACAGTCATTAAATAGTTATCATGTATGGTACTCACCTTCTTGTCCAAGATTGCAGATAGATGTTGACATTTACAAAAGGTAAATAGTGCTGCAAACTAGATGGCAGGCATAACCATGAGTGATGAGTTACAACTCACAAAGTAAGAACAAACATCTTTCTTTTCTTGATAGGAACAAGCATCGATGAATTAATGACCAGAAGGCATGAGGATGCCATTCTAGTTAGAAACCTACCATCTCAAGCAAGAATAAATGAAATGAAGAGAAGATACACAAATCCACCAAGACAGCATCACATCGCAATGAATTGATAGACCCAACCTGATCATTAAAAAAATCCAGCTTTGAAGAGATCAATGAAATATACTACTGATTCAATAAACTCAATTTGATCAGACAATGAAAATAGGTCATAAAAGGAAGATTTGTGTTTAAAAGAAAACATCAGAGATTAAAATTTAAAAAAGATAAAAGGGCTAACTTCGATGCGATAATGGTCGGCTGAGATCTAAAGTATCGAAGATTTAGAAGGAAGTCTGTATAGAAAAAAATGGATCAGATTAGGAGATCGATAAAAGCTTTTATTCTAATATAATTCTCAGAAAAGAAAAGAAAAAAAATTTGTATCATAGAAGATTGTTGGAATAGAAGGACAGCCGCAATAGAGGGAGGGTGGAACCGATGGTGAGAAGAGAATGGAAGTTGTCTTCATGGTTCCTCACCCTCGCTGAAGAAGAGTAGGATTTTTTTCTCTCTATTTTTTCTTAATTATTTTGCTCTGATATAATATAAAAATGGAGTGAAAAGTTTAGTTTGGGATCAGAAAAATAGCTTTATCTGATGAAGGAATAAATACATCTGGGAAGGATAAAAATGGAATCTAAAAAAAGAGGGTTATATATACAGTAATGGTATGTTACAACATGGATCAGATAATATCCACGTAAATTTATTTTATATTCAAAATTATTTAAAATAGATATAAAACTGAGTAGCCGAGCAGCATAATACACACATGTATCTATAAAAAATAGATATAGATATGAATAGATAACTATTCAATCTGTATCCGAATATTCGATACTATATGTCATCCAATTTAATTTATATAAATTTTATAATTTTTCAAAAAATAAATGATGATATTATTATAATATTAGCTTGTTTTATCTTTTACTAAATAACATCTTCGATTTTGTAGTTGCAAAGTTAAATTATCTAACTTATATCGATATTTTTGTTCATATTTTCAGCATTTGATTTGTATCTATGTAAGTTTAAAATACATATGGATATAAATTTTGTATTCAATTAATATCTATACTTGTATCTGTATTTATCAAATAAATAAATATAGATATAGATACATTAATATCCAATTGTATCCTGTCCATTAATTTTAGCTCTAACTCATTTGTCACATTATTTATGGTTTAAAATAATTTAATATTAAAATAATTATCATTATAATTGTAATAGTTATTAGTATTAGAATGAGAAATAATAGGCAATAGTAGAAGAATAGCAAGTTTATTAATTAAATCACTATTTATTGAATAAAAATTATTTTTTCTATCGATGCAAACTCTTTTGGACTTATTTAAATAAAAATTTGAAATAATTTCTAGTGTAATTATAAATAATGACTTTATTATTATGTATAACGTAATAAATTTCTCTTTAAAATTGTTATATTGGCTATTACAATGTTATAATCATCGTTATTTTGAACCATGTCTTTATTTCAACATTAGAAAAATATACAACTTTAGGACTACTACTAGTTATATGCCTATTGATTAGTATCTAGATAAATTATCACTTCATGTATATTATTTTTATATATTAACTTTTTAATTGATTGCTAAATTATTGAAGTGAAATTATTTTTCAATTTAGTAGAGTGTGATAGATTGTGTCAATGCTTTATACATACTACTATCTAATACTATCATTTAGTTTCAATAAGTATATAATGGTGGTTCTAAAGAGCCACCATCATCTTATTTTTCAAGATCAATTTGGATAATAGTGTGTATGATAACAAAGCCTATGATGGAGTGATCTTCATCATCAAATCATACGGATTCTTTCTTATTGTTAAAGGTACTTGATTTTTAATTTGACTATCTTAATGGCTGAGTTGTATAAGGCATATGAAAAGACCAGCTTATCTTATAAGAATCTTGAAGACATCTAGTATTATACTAGAGAGAGATTCAAGTACAATCATTAAATAGTTGTCATGCAATGTACTCACCTCCTCATCCTGGATTGCAATAGTTGTCATTAAATAGTTGTCATGCAATAGTTGATACTTACAAAAGGTAAATGGTGCTACAAACTAGATGGCAAGCATAACCATGAGTGATGGGTCACAACTCACAAGCAAAATAAACATCCTTCTATTTCTTAATAGAGAACAAGCTCGATGAATTGATGACTAGAAGGTATGAGGATGCCATTCTAGTTGAAAACCTACCATCTCAGACAAATTTTGATGAAATAGACAGAAGATACACAAATCCACTAAAACATCATCACATCACAACGAATTGATAGACCAAACCAACCATTTAACAAAAAAATCTAGTTTTGAAGACATCAATGAAATCTACTGTTGATTTAATAAACTCAATTTGATCGGACAATGAAAATAAATCATAAGAGGGAGATTTTGTATTAAAAAAATATCAAAGATTAAAAATATAAAAAGAGATAAAATGGCTAACTTCGATGCGATAGTGATCGACTGAGATCCAAAGTGCTGCAGATTTAGAAGGAAGTTTGTATAAAAAAATAGATCGGATAAAGAGATCGATAAAAAGCTTTTATTCTCGTATAATTCTTAGGAAAAAAAGAAGAAAAAAAATTTGTATCGTAAAAAATTATTGGAATAGAAAGCCAGCCGCAATGAAGGGAAGGATAGAATCGATGGTGAGAAAGGAATGAGAGTTGTCTTCATAGTTCCTCACCCTCACTGAGGAAGAGTAGATTTTTTTTTCTTATTTTTTTAATTATTTTACTCTGATATAATATAAGAATGGAGTGAGAAGTTTGGTTTGGGATCGGAGAAAATAGCTTTATCTGACGAAAGAATAAATAGATCTTAGAAGGATAAAAATAAACCTAAAAAAAAAGAGGTTATATGTACAATAATGGTACGTTACAATGTGGACCAGATAATATTCACATAAATCTATTTTCATATTTAAAATTATTTAAAATAGATATAAATTAAATAGTCAAGCAATATATACACACACGTATCTATAAAAAGAAGTAGATATAGATATGAATAGATAACTATTTGATCTATATCCAAATATTCGATACTATATGTGATTCTATTTGATTTTATATAAATTTTATTAATTTTTGAAAAAATAAATGATCATATTATTACACTATTAGCTTGATTTATCTTTTACTGAATAATATCTTGAATTTTGTAGTTGTAAAATTTAATTATCCAACTTATATCGGTATTTTTTGTTCATATTTTTAGCATCTGATTTGTATCCATGTACTTTTAAATAATATAGATATAAATTTTATATTCAATTAATATCTATACTTATATCTATATTTATCAAATGAAATAAATATAGATATAGATACATTAATATCCCATTGTATCCAATCCATTTTAGCTCTAACTCATTTCACACATTATTTATGATTTAAAATGATTTAATATTAAGATAATTATCATTATAATTTACAACAGTTATTAGTATTAGAATGAGAAATTATGGGCAATAGTGAAAGAATAGGCAAGTTTATTGATTAAATCATTATTTGTTGAATAAAAGTTATTTCTTTTATCGGTCCAAACTCTTTTGGACTTATTCAAATAGATAATTTGAAATAATTCTAATATAATTATAAATAATAACTTTATTATTATGTATAACATAACAAATCCCTCTTTAAAATTGTTATATTAGCTGTTACAATGTTATAATCATTGTTATTTTAACCATATTTTTATTCAATATTAAAAAAATATATATTTTTAGGAGTGCTACTAGTTATATGCCTATTGATTGGTACTTAGATAAATTATCACTTCATAAATATTATTTTATAGATTTAATTTTTAATTAATTACTGAATCGTTGAAATAAAATTATTTTTAATTTAGTAGAGTGTGATAGATTGTATCAATACTTTATACATACTGCTATCTAACACTATCATTTTAGTTTCAACAAGTATATAATGGTAGTTCCAAAGAGCCACCATCATCTTATTTTCTCAAGATCAATTGGGATAATAGTGTGCATGATAACAAAGCCTATGATAGAGTGATCTTCATCATCAAAATCATACGAATTCTTTCTTACCGTTAAAGGTACTTGATTTTTAATTTAATTGTCTTAATAGTCAAGTTGTGTAAGGCATATAAAAAAGTTGGCTTATCTTATAAAGATCTTGAAGGCATTTAGTATTATACTAGAGAGAGATTCGAGTACGATCATTAAATAGTTATCATGCATGGTACTCACCTCCTCATCTAGGATTGTAGATAGATGTTGACACTTACAAAAGATAAATGGTATTGCAGACTAGATGGTAAGTATAACCATGAGTGATGGGTCACAACTCACAAGCAAGGACAAACAACTTTCTTTTCTTGATAAAGAACAAGTTCGATGAATTGATGATCAGAAGGTGTAAGGATGCCATTCTATTTGAAACCTACCATCTCAGATAAGGTTTGATAAAATAAAAAAAGATACATAAATCCATCAAAACATCATCACATCGTAATAAATTGGTAGACCAAATCCGACCATTAAACAAAAAAAAATCTAGCTTTGAAGACATCGATGAAATCTACTGCTGATTTAATAAACTTAATTTGATCAGACAATGAAAACAGGTCATAAGAGGAGGATTTTGTGTTTAAAAGAAAATATCGGAGATTAAAAATATAAAAAGAGACAAAATGGCTAATTTCGATGCGGTAGTAATCGACTGAGACTCAAAGTGTCAGAGATCTAAAAAGAAGCCTGTATAGAAGAAAATAGATTAGATTAGGAGATCGATAAAAAGCTTTTATTCTCATGCAATTCTCAGGTAAGAAAGAAGGAAGAAAAATTTGTATCACAAATGATTGTTAGAATAGAAGGCCAATCGCAACAAAAGAAAGGGTAGAACTGATGGTGAGAAGGGAAGGAAAGTTATCTCCATGGTTCCCCACCCTCACTGAGGAAGAGTAGATTTTTTTTTCTCTATTTTTTTTAATTGTTCTGCTCTGATATAATATAAGAATGGAGTGAGAAGTTGGTTTGGGATCAGAGAAAATAGTTTTATCTGATGAAGATATAAATAAATCTTGAAAGGATAAAAATGAAACCTGAAAAAAGAGGATGTTATATGTACAGTAATGGTATGTTACAACATGGATCAGATAATATCCACATAAATCTATTTTATATTCAAAACTATTTAAAAATGGATATAAAATTGAGTAGCCAAACAACATATATGCACACACGTATCTATAAAAAAAAGTAGATATGGATATGAATAGATAATTATTCAATCTGTATCTGAATATTTGATACTATATGTAATCCTATTTAATTTATATAAATTTTATAATTTTTTTTAAAAATAGTCATATTATTATACTATTCGCTTGATTTATCTTTTACTGAATAATATCTTCAATTTTATAGTTATATAGTTTAATTATCTAGCTTATATTGGTATTTTTTTGTTAATATTTTCAGCATCTGATTTATATCTATGTACTTTTAAAATAAATATGGATATAAATTTTTATATTCAATTAATATCTATACCTATATCTATTTCAAATAAAATAAATATAGATATAGATACATTAATATCCAATTGTATCAATCCATTTTAGCTCTAACTCATTTCTCACATTATTTATGGTTTAAAATAATTTAATATTAAAATAATTATCATTATAATTTGTAACAGTTATTAGTACTAGAATGAGAAATAATGGGCAATAGTGGAAGAATAGTAAGATTATTGATTAAATCACTATTTTGTTGAATAAAAAGTTATTTCTTTCTATCGGTATAAACACTTTTGGACTTAATTCAAATAGAAAATTTGAAAATAATTCCTAGTATAAATATAAATAATGACTTTTATTATTATGTATAACATAACAAATTCCTCTTTGAAATTGTTATATTGGTTGTTACAATGTTATGATCATCGTTATTTTGAATCATGTCTTTATTTCAGTATTAAAAAATATATAACTTTAGGACTGCTAGTAGTTATATGCTTATTGATTGGTATCTACATAAATTGTCACTTCATTCATGTTATTTTGCAGATTTAATTTTTAATTGATTGCTGAATCATTGAAGTGAAACTATTTTAAATTTATTGAAGTGTGATAGATTGTGTCAATACTTTATACATACTGCTATCTAACAATATCATTTTAGTTTCAATAAGTATATAATGATGTTTCCAAAGAGCCACCATCATCTTATTTCTCAAGATCAATTTGGATAGTAATGTGCATGATAACAAAGCCTATGATGGAGTGATCTTCATTATTAAAATCATATGGATTCTTTTCTTACTGTTAAATGTACTTGGTTTTTAATTTGACTATCTAATGGCCGAGTTATGTAAGGCGTATGAAAAGACTGGCTTATCTTATAAGGACCTCGAAGGCATCTAGTATTATATTCGAGAGAGATTTAAATACGGTCACTAAATAATTATCATACATGGTACTCATCTTTTGTCTAGGATTGCAGATAGATGTTGACACTTGCAAAAGGCAAATAATACTACAAACTAGATGGCAAGCATAACCATGAATTATGGGTCACAACTCATAAGCAAGAACAAATAACCTTTTTTTTCTTGATATGGAACAAGCTCGATGAATTGATGACCAGAAGGCATGAGGATACCATTCTAATTAGAAACCTACCATCTCGACAAGGTTAGATGAAATAGAGAGAAGATAAACAAATCTACCAGGACAGCATCACATTGCAACAAATTGGTAGACCAAATCCGACCATTAAAAAAATCTAGCTTAGATGATATCGATGAAATATACTGCTGATTTAATAAACTTAATTTGATTAGACAATGAAAACAGGTCATAAGAGAGAGATTTTTTGTTTCAAAGAAAAACAATCAGAGATTAAAAACATAAAAAGAGACAAAAGGGCTAACTTCGATGTGGTAGTAGTCGGCTGAGATCCGAAGTATCAGAGATTTAGAAGGAAGCCTGTATAGAAGAAAAATGGATCGGATTAGGAGATCGATAAAAAAAATTTTATTTTATTTAATTTTTCAAAATAAAGAATGAAGAAAAATTTATATCGTAGAGAATTGTTGGAATAGAAAGCTATCTACAATGGAGGGAGGGTGGAAACGATGGTGAGAAGGGAATGGAAGCCATCTTCATGGTTCCTCACCCTCAGTGAGGAAGAGCATGTTTTTTTTTTTCTATTTTTTTAATTTTTCTATTTTGATATAATATAAGAATAGAGTGAGAAGTTTGGTTTGGGATTAGAAAAAATAACTTTATTTGATGAAGGAATAAATAGATCTTAGAAGGATAAAGATGGAACCTGAAAAAAAAGGTTATATGTATAGTAATGGTATGTTACAACATAGACCAGATAATATCCAAAAAAACTATTTCATATTCAAAACTATTTAAAATAGATATAAAATTGAGTGGTCGAGCAAATATATACACACACATATCTATAAAAAAAAGTAAGATAT
>KE504810.1:62431-84054 GCA_000441515.1 Elaeis oleifera | reverse complement strand
TACACACACATATCTATAAAAAAAAGTAGATATGGATATGAATAAATAACTATTTGATTTGTATCAGAATATTCGATTCTATCTGTGATCCTATTTAATTTATATAAATCTTATAAATATTTTAAAAAATAAATGATAATATTATTATATTATTAGCTTGATTTATCTTTTACTAAATAATATCTTCGATTTTGTAGTGATAAAGTTTAATTATTCAACTTATATCAATATTTTTTGTTCGTATTTTCAGTATCTATTTGGTATCCTTATACTTTTAAAATAATATGGATATAAATTTTTATATCCAATTAATATCTATACCTGTATCTGTATCTATATTTGTCAAATAAAATAAATATAGATATAGACATATTGATATCCTATTATATCCAATCTATGTTAGCTCTAACTCATTTGTCACATTATTTATGGTTTAAAATGATTTAATATTAAAATAATTATCATTATATTTTGTAACAGTTATTAGTATTAGAATGAGAAATAATGGGCAATAGTAGAAGAATAGCAAGTTTATTGATTAAATCACTATTTTGTTGAATAAAAAGTTATTTCTTTCTATCGGTACAAACTCTTTTGGACTTATTCAAATAAAAATTTAAAATAATTTCTAGTATAATTATAAATAATAACTTTATTATTATATATAACATAATAAATTTTCTTTGAAATTATTATATTGGCTGTTACAATGTTTTAGTCACCATTACTTTGAACAATATCTTTATTTTAGCATTAGGAAAATGCACAACTTTAGGACTGCTACTAATTATATACCTATTGATTGGTATCTAAAGAATTTGTCACTTCATATGTGTTATTTTTATTATTTAATTTTTAATTGATTGCTAAATAGTTGAAGTAAATTATTTTTAATTTTATGGAGCGTGATAGATTGTGTCAGTATTTTTATACATACTGCTATCTAATACTATCATTTTAGTTTCAACAAGTATATAATGGTGGCTTCAAGGAGCTACCATCATCTTATTTTCTCAAAATTAATTTGGATAGTAGTGTGCATGATAACAAAGCTTATGATGGATCAATCTTTATCATCAAAGATCATAGAGATTCTTTTCTTACTCTTAGAAATACTTAGTTTTTAATTTAACTATCTTAATGGCCGAGTTGTGCAAGGCATATAAAAAGGCTGGCCTATCTTATAAGGACCTTGATGGCATCTAGTATTATACTAGAGAGAGATTTGAGTACAGTCATTAAATAACTGTCATGCATGATACTCACGTTCTCATCTAGGATTGCAGATAGATATTGATACTTATAAAAGGCAAATGATGCTGCAAACTAAATAGCATCTTATATGGATAGTTACATAGAGGTTATCTTGTGGGACCTCCACTTATCTCTTCCTTCTCCTTTTCCAAAAATTTTGTATCTTGATTTCCATAGATATATCTTTACACATCATGTATGGTATATCTGTCTTACCCAAAAAAGTGTACAATATGGTTTGAAAATAATTATTTAGACATTCTGAATACTATTTTAGCAGTAGATATATAATATATTCTATTTTTTAAATAAAGCATACAATTTTATTAGTCATGAAAAGTTTAATTTTTAATATATCTATCATAGGATTAGCTCAATAAAAGATAGGAGAAGTATTGTTTGCTTGTTCAGACTCCATAATGAAAAAAGATAGCCATATTATGTTGGGCCCGTTACATCTTACATCACTTCTCAGACTGGCAGCCAAAACCAATATCATGAATACGGGATGTTATAAATTGTAACTAAATATTGATATAAATATGCAAAAAGCCTGCAAAAGTGGCTATAACACATAATTGGTGATATGTAGATCAAATTTAAACTTTAATTTGCAGAGCTTGGTTGCATTACTCTCCATTCTTGATAATAGGTTATTGCTTATATGGTGCTTGACTTTAGTATTAAATCCTACTCTACTATACTAATGTAATTTCTATCGACCATTAGTCATCGAGATGCTTCCTTTAGATTGCAGAAGTTTATTATGAGTTCTTTCTTCTTGAGTTAGAGCATGCTCAGTTAAAAGAGTCCTTGTGGAAGTGGATACAAAAAATGAGAATTCAAAATAAATCTAGAGGATCATAGTATAATGGTTAATGTGTGCATGAATTATTAGCATTACCATGAACTAATATGTATCGAGAGGATTGGTGGAGGTAGAAAGAGTATGAAAGCTCACTCCTCTCCCTAATGAAGACCCTTAATGAAAAAAAGTAGGTAGGTTATTATACCTAAACTGGTGCATGAAAAAGAGTTAAGTATGATGGATGTAGAGAAAGAGAAAAGAGAGAGACTAGGGTAAGAAAAATGAGCTTGAAGGAAAGCTCACTCTACCTCACAAAAAAGGTGGTCTAGTGACAAATATCCGTTGCAAAAAGGCTCTAATGCAATCCTTCTATCAGAAGGTTTTGGTGACAGAATCCTATCATCAAATTTTTTGAGGATAATGCAGATAGGGCGTGACTACATATATTTTTTCTTGGTTTTATGCCTCAAAAGTGCAGAAACTTTAGATTCTGGGTTATCATACAAGTATATATCCCAAAAATATGCATAGGGTACTTTTAATAGAGTATCTCACTTTTTTTTATTCTTAATACTTCTTGTTTCTGAAGAAAGATCTTAAATCCTACTGCTGCTATTTAAATCGGTCAGAGTCAGAAAACAAACACCTGAAAACCTCGCAGGGCGATGCTGGTGCTAGAGTCACCTACAAAATAAGTCCTAAATCGGAGGTTGTGGCTCCGATAAGGATCCTCCGATGCTCAAATCAGAAAATAGAGAATAAAAAGCAGCAACGGATTCTCTGAGAAGAATTTGATCGGATTTATCTTGATTCTCGAGACTCTGATTGTTTATATAGAAGAATATCAGATAGCTGGATTATTAGCTGTGAGATTGCACAATTTCGAGATTGTCGGATCGTTGGACATGTCAAATTGGACAAGATAATTCAGCTCTTAAACACCCCTGCGAGATCAGGGGAGATTGTTACGTCAAATCTTATCTTATTCGGGATAGATAGCCGTCATGCACGTCGATGAGATAAGTCGGCTGATAGCTCATATACAGGTCAAACCTTAGAGACACCTCAGCTCGACACGAAGATGGACTCCTCAGCTCACATGACAGTCAGCGGTCGTATTGATGATCTGAGAGTTTGACATGTGTTATGATATAGCGAAGATCCGAGGTACTCACGATAATCACCATAACACTATCCCCCTACTCCTGAGTCTGAAGATCAGATAAAAGGAGTACTCCAAAAGTGCCTCAGATTCAAAGACATGTGCTTCTGCCTTCACGCCTGCTTTTGTTGCATTTAAAATGGGTGACGTCAGCCTAATGCGACTAATGCAGATGGACGTAACTGACGGGATCACTCAGATGACGATCTCTTCAAAGTTTTAATCATTTTATGGTGACTTTTTATTTTCTTCCTCCTTTAAATTTACTCTCTGAAAGTATGGGTAGCCACAGATCTTTTTGTGCTAATTGTCCGTCACGATTTCTTGGAGCAAGATGGATCCACCGTGCATGAAAAAACTTGAACAAATTCTAGCTCGTAAGAGGCAGGTTGTCATTTTGGTTGCTGAAACGGATCCCGCAGTCAAAGAAGAAGAAATGTTGTTCCTATTATCGAACCCACGGTCCTACCTTTAGAAGCCATGACACAGGATTCTTCAGAGGAAGTCCCGATCGATGGGGCACCGATGGAGATGGCACCAGAGATGAGCATCGAGGAAAGCTTTGAAAAAGATCCAACTGATGAAGTACAGATGGAAGAGACGGTCAACAACTTGGAGAAAGATCCGACCAAGACGATGGAAACTGGGGGATCTCCGGAGATGACGACTCCTGCTGGGCACTTTCTTGCATCCACTGCAGAACCCTCAGATCTGATGCCTCATGCTCCATCCACAGGAGAGATCCTCCAATTTAGGATGGAATACTTGAGGAACCTCCTACCGCCAGTCGAAAGATTGTTTTCAATGAACAAAGGGGGAAGAAACGATCTACTGATGCCTTGAGATCCTTTGCACATATGGGTCAATGTCGGCGAGCTTCGTTAGTTCCAACCTCGATGTTCTGATGATGGAGAAAGAAAGATTGATTTGCTAAAGTACCAGTTAGAACATTTGGAGAGAGATAATACTGAGCTAGCCAAAGAACTCAGCCTTACAGAGGAAGCTCTTCAAGAGGTCCAAGAGTCAATTCTCCATCGAAATGAAGAATTGCAGTAGGCCTAAAGATGGATTAAGGCCCTCAAATAATAAAAATCTAGGACCGACAGAAAAGTTGAAGAGCTTGAGGAGAGGACTAAAACCCTTGAAAGATAGAGATCTGAGGCTAAAAGAGACTGTCGCTGGAACCATGATGACCTGGAGTATTTGAGGAGGACACTTGAAGTGAGAAGAGATTCTTCAAATCTTGAAACTCACTTTTAAAGGAGCCTCAGTGGTGTCCACCTAAGAGGGCCAGAATCTTCGAAGGGATGAGCCGAGGAGAGAGAGCTCTTCAAGGGCATGGGTGTTTCGCTTTCAGGGGAGTTCAGACCTCTCCTGAGCCACTCTCGGGAGTCCAAAAGATCGGATCAAAGGTGGAGCACCTGAAGAAGAGGTTGAAAGAGAGAAAGATAAATCATAAGCTTCTCCGAGGCAAATTTATAGATCAAAAGATTTTACTCAAACGTGCTGAAAGCAGGAGAAAATGGTTGGAGAAAGAAGTGGCTAAGATCATAGCCCAAGCTTGCAAATTGGCATTCTTTGCAAGCTTCGAGAAGTACAAGTCCATTGCCCAGGTGCATCTTCCTCCTGACTTCATCAAGGATCTTCAAATTGATTGTCTGAACAAATATTTATAGGCGGTGTCATCGATTAGCTGGTCGAGGTTTATAATGATGTCCTAATTTTCAGAAGAGATGGACAAGATCGATGCAGCCATCCAGACCAAAGACATCGTCAGTGCCGACAAATACCATCCCACAGACAATGCCCGGCAATCCCCTTGAGGAGTGATTCATGTCTTCTTCTTCTTTATTCATCGTGATCTGAGGATCCTGATCTTGTAATAGAGTCTCCACAGGAATAGATGTATTCCTCTTCTTTTGATGAATAAAAATCATGCTTTCAAATATGTGAGTCACATATTCGACCCCTGACTGTAACTACAAAATCTGATTAGAGTAATTAGCTCAGGCAAATACTTAGCCTGTGGTGTGCTTCAAGCAAGGGATGAGCCAAGCTGAAGTTTGGGCTAAAATTCGAGCTGGCAACCGTTGGCTTTAGCTGTGGTTAGAATTGCAAGTTCGATAGAGATTGTAATCCTAATTCCAATTCGAGGTGAGATTCCATACCTATCATACAGATTTTCAAAAGATCAGAATTCGAATTGCATCCGCATGGAAGAAATTGGAGCATGTCTACATGTATTCCTTCAAAAGTGGCATAAAGTACGATTCGTCTGTCATTGGATTAACTATCTTATCGACGGTAGCAATCATGTCTATTTGCAGTCTCCACGTGTCATATGTACGCCAATCTTCTGTTGATGCACGTCTTCTGTAATTAATGCATCGATGGGAGATAACTTTTGGACATCTCATTAAGGTCTGAGGTTATTTAAAATCCCCAGATAGAACTAAACACAGATGTCATTAAGTTCTGATTTTCTCCTTTCATCTCTTCTTCATCCTTTCGTAGCTTTTCTGTACGAGAGAGAGATGTCCACTATGGAACCTGACTTTACACCACTAGGCTTCAGATCAGAATTGATGGAGTGGGACATAATTATGCTGCACAAGCAATATCAAATATCTCCCATACTTCAACTCAAAATTTTGAGATCAAGTGATCGTGTCTGCCGTCCGCCTTTAGAACGTATGGGCTTTTATGAGGAGTGCTTTTGAGCTAGGCTTAAGCTTCCTCTTCACCCCTTTTTTGTAGCGCTCCTCCATTATTTTGAGATATCACCATGTACGATGGTGTCGAATGTGTGGCGGTATATCTGTGGCTTTACCGAGTTATGCGTGTTGGCCGGGATTGCACCAAATATTACATTCTTTCATTTTCTCTTCAGCCTTAAGCGGCATCTAGACTCACATGGGTGGTGGTACGTGACTCCATGGAAGAAGAATGATGGCTTTTGCCTGATATTTTTGGATATGTCTTCCACTGTGCATGGTTGGAAGCCGAAGTTTCTCTTCGTCTCACTGACATCAGGCGAAGACGAAGACTGAAATTTTCTTTTAGGGCGAACCCCGAGAGGCTGCGCTAAAGGAGCCTTTGATGAATGAGAGCCTGGAGTAGGAGATGACAGCTCTGTGGAGCCTCAGAGTTCTAGATTTGAAAGAGCTGTTGTCGGCTTAGGCGTTGTTTAATGCCGGTATCAGCCAAGTCGCTCCTCAAGATACACGAGTCAACTGTTTTGGCTTTAAATCTTCTGGCTCTGTTCATCTTACAATTTGATCGCCATGTTTGTAAAACTAGATGTTGGGAAGAGCTCGAGCCCACCAAGAAAAAGAGAAAAATCCTGCAGAAAAGAGGTGCCAAGCTCGTCATCGAGCGGAGCCTCCGGGCCAGAGTTGGAGATTCCACACAATCGACTTTGAAGGCTAGAGAATCTGAGTCTTCTCATCTGGAAAGCCATGAGATTATGCGGGTGAGAAGCGGCTCGTCTACCATCTCAGCTACTGCAAGCGACTGGATGAGCCGTGCAGATTAAGATTTGGAGGAGGTGATCCTAAGCCTACCTGCTCCTCACAGCTCATCGATCCGATCAACTTCACCCACTGTCGGATTCTCCTCAGATGAGACACCAGCTGAGATTACGGTATGTCTGAAACTGCGCCAGTCGGGTTGAAGCTGGAGGCCTCGGTGTTGAGGGATCCCATGCTGGTGAGTGAGTTACTCTTTGGACTACTCCTCCCTGCCGACACGAATGAGCTGCTAAGCATTTCTCGAAGGGAGATGAGGAGAGGAGTAGTGGATTGCCTTATCCGGATATGTTGAGGCTTTCTTATTTAGCACTTACTGTATATTCATTTATTATTTATGTGTTTTTCTTCACTTGCCAGCTTACCCATTACTTGCATGGGTACATTGAAAGCTCCCGTGAATTGGCCAAAGAGGCGAAGAAGTCTGGACTCGAAACTGAGATGCTAAGAAGAGTGAAAGAAAGGGCTGAAAAGAAAGTCAGAGAAGTCTCCATGAAAGCCGCCGTCGCCAAGAGGAGGGCCGAAGATGCTGAGGCAGTGTTGAGAAAAGCTGTTGAGGAGAATTCTCGGCTACTAGATAAGGCAGCAGAGTTCGAAGCTTAGGCGAAGAAGAATGCAACTACTTGTGAGGAGAACTCTAGCCTGCAAAAAGAATAGAAGGGCTAAAGGCCTGACTGGGGGTGGAGGAGAAGTAAACAGTTGAGGCCACTTCTAAGGTTATGGAGGACTTTCGAGTCTTAGAAGAATACGAGAAAGAAAAGCTGAGTATTCCTCGGACGCCTATGATGCCGGAAAGTAGTATATTCGAGCCCGAGTTGCTACCAAATATCCGAATCTGGATTTAAATTTTTAGATGAAATCTGAGATCCTACCGTGGTAGATGTCTTAGCGACCGGCCGCACTGTAATTTCTGTATTTCTCTTTTTTCATGTTTTGGATCATTGTAAGAGAATTTCGAAAGAATAAAATGAGTAGAGTCTTTTGTCATACTTCTACTTTGTGAACTTACTCATACCATTCTGAGGCAATTTAAGTAGATGATAATCTCATTCTACTCTCATAAATACGGGTGATTATGAGGAATAGCGGTCGATGACTCACCCGATAAGACCACGCTTGAGAGACAACATAGGATCGATGAAGATGCGCCACATGGGCATGTTTGTTTATGAAGCATCACAGAAATTTATTCCCACTTTGGAGAAGGCGTGCCATTAAATTTTGGTCATTAACTCTTGGGAAGCACCAATTGACGATTGTTCTGGCTACTAGCGCTTATAAATAGAGAGTCAGAGAGCAAAGGGATCTCTACTCCTCCTTCTATGGCAAGAAGTCTCCTTTTCCATCTGCTGCCATGTCGTCGCCTTCGAGTCAACCACCCTTGGAGTTAATTAAGAGATGGATGAGAGAGCGAAATGCCATTGCCAGAGATGCCCATCGGAGGTACTTAGCCCGTGAAAGGGAGAGGGCTAGGCGGCCGGCGCATTTGCTTCTCATGGGGCTCTCCTCCGTTGCCTTTTCCAACCAGTCTTCCCCATCAGCTCGAGCACATCCCGCCTGTAGTTCGGGAGTGCTGCATTGCAGAGTTTCGAGATTCTATAGCATTTCAGAGGGAGGTTCTTGATGTTGCTACTGCTGCTTTTATCCAAAGCTTTGATGATTGTAAGACCCGTCTACCGAGGATAATGTCGTATCTAGAACTTCACGGTATACAAGTTGGCGGTACCGACAAAGAGATGGAGATCTCGATGGATGAAGATCTCGACGGATGAAGATTGAATCAGCTCATCTGGATGTTGAGGAGGTAAAGTCCTCGATGGACGAAGATCAAACTAGCTCACTTGGCCGATCCGATGTTCCATCGATTGCAGCGGGATGTCCCTCCTTATCTCCTCTTCTTTCTCTTCTTCTTCTTCATCTTCCACTATCCTCTTCTTCTGCTATCCTCCTGTTCTTCCTCTTACCTTTCTCATTTTCTTCTCTTGTTCGAAGATGGTGCCTGGAGCAACCATCCTCCAAAGTGTTTGAAACACCAATTTTTTCTTTGTAAAGTGCTTGGAGCACTAGCTTTTTCTTTGTAAAGTGCTTAGAGCACTGATTTTTTTATAAAGATTTTAATGAATAAAAAATATATTTATTTTGAAAGTCGTTGCTTCATTTTTAACTTTAAATTTGTATCTGTGGACTGTGAATTTTGCTCGGCTCGTAGAGAATAATACAAATAGGCGCTCAGATCAGCATGAGAAAATGCTCAGTGCTCAGCTCAGTATAAGTAAGATTCTAGGTTGCTCAGCTTTAGCATAGATATACTTAGGATAACTTCGATTGAAGTGAACATGTGTAGAGTTTAGAACAACTTGAATGTAACTTGAATGCAATCCAACTGTTCATGAATCTGAGGCATCATAATAATTATCTCAATACTATCCCCCTACTCCTGAGTCTGTGAGAGTAACTCAGGTGGAAGGAGTACTTGTTGAGTAATGCCTCTAGCCATACGTTGTCCGTCATTTTATTTTCTTCTGAAGAGGTTGTGTGTGCCGGCGGTGAGCTTGTGCCTATAGCATCTAGGGCATGCCGACGGCAAGCTTGTGCTTATAGTATCTAGGGCTCTTCAGTGGTGTTTCGAGGGTTTGATTAGTTATCCCTCCAAAGATTTCTAAGGATCTCCCTCTACTTCTCGTGTGACTCAAGCTCTACAGAGGTCTGATAAGTTAGTCCCATCTCGAAGTCATTAAGGTCTTTTCGAGAGTCTGGTAAGTTAGCCCTCACAAGTGACGTTATGTGTCTGTGACGATCTTGTGCCTATGGCATCTAGCACTTCTCGTCTTTACGCGAGAGATAGTGTGTGCCAGCAGAAAGCTTGTGCGTACGATATTTGCACTCTCGACGGCTCTCGACGGCATTCTGAAGATCTGATTAGTTATCTCTCTGGAGGTTCTCTAAGGATCTTCCTCCGCTTCTCGTGTGACTCAGGCTCTATTGGGGTCCGGTAAGTTAGTGTCATCTCGAAGTCATCGAGGTCTTCTTGAGGGTTTGGTAAGTTAACCCTCACAAGTGGCATTGTGTGCCTGCAGTGATCTTGTGCCTACGGTATCTAGCACTTCTCATCTTCGTGCGAGAGGTAGTGTGTTTCAGCGGTGAGCTTGTGTCTATGGCATCTTGCACTCTTGATGATATTCTGAGAGTCTGATTAGTTATCTCTTCAGAGATTCTCTAAGGATCTCCCTCCGCTTCTCGTGTAACTTGGACTCTGCTGAGGTCTGGTAAGTTAGCTCCATCTCAGAGTCGTCAAGGTCTTCTTGAGGGTCTGGTAAGTTAGCCCTTACATTAGTTGACCATAGTTATAATTTAAGGTCTTGAATAGAAGCAGGAATCAACTCTAGAGAACTCGAGTGCCAATTATAAATTGATGGTCCTGCAAATTTATTTCATAAAAAGTAGTTACATCATTGATGATATATGTGGAGATTCGCTGAGTTCCATGGCCTTGATATTGGAGTCCCGTCGAGCTGCTTTAGCCTATAAGCTTTTGGACGTGCCACTTCATCCACTCGATTGGGTAATAGCCTTCCTTCTAGCGCCTGCTCAGTAGACTATGAGACTTTGGCTTGCCGCATCATCAGGTCACCAGATTAAAGTTGATCATCAGGCGACAAGACCCATATTTCTTGCAAAAGATTAATTAATCAGTATTTGGTTACCTCATCTAGATGTGAGTCGATTTTCACCATCCGGCTTGGATTTCAAATGACCCCTTAGTAATTATATGGATTTCTCCTCGAATGGATCACTCTTCTTCTGCCATTTGCTCTCCGCCCTACTATCATTCCTGCCACACTGGTGCTTGCTACGGCTGAGGTTGAGGGAGATGCTGCTGAGGCAGAGGGAATGGCTGCTGAACTCTCAGAGTTAGACATTGAGGGACCGCTCTTCGGATAAAATGATTCAGCCATCCCTGCCTGACAAGTCTCTCGATCTCATCACGAAGCTGGTGGTAGTCTTCAGTATCATAATCGTGGTCACGATGGTAAAAGCAGTATCTATTTGGGTACCGACGGTGTTCTGACCTCGTTTTCATCAGCCGGGGCTCAGGTAACTCAGATCCCACTTGTAACAATACCTCTCTCCAAGAAACATTCAGGGGCATGTAGCTATCGTACAGTCGAGGAGGTGATGGTTGCCAAATCCTTCTCGGAGGACTACGGGATCGACGATTTCGACCTCCATTATTCTGCCTCTGGGACGGAGATTGGGAGCGCTGGCATCTTTTCTCCTCTCGCCTTGGATGGCGCTCTTTGCTGGATCCCACCATGGCTGAATCGGTAGGAGTATCATCGGCAAAGGCCTCTTCTATGCAGGCATATTTCTCCGTACGGACAAGCATATCCAAAAGATCCCAAGGATAAGTTTAACTAACGACTTTTTAAGTCATTCTTCAAAGATCGCTCATCATTGCGGCCATCGTGGTCGACTAGTCCAGATTTTGGACCTCCAGAGTCGTCACGTTGAATCTATTCATAAAAGAGCGGATTGACTCATCCTCTTTTGCTTGATGGTATGGAGGTAGTCGGATCACTTCTGTTATCATCGGTTGCTGATGAAATAACCGACGAAAGACCAGCATAAGTCTTCAAAGGAATGGATAGACGCCGCCTCAAACTCGAGTACCATTGCCGAGCAACCCCTTTAAGAGTTGGAGAAAATGCTCAATAGAGGATTGCATCTAACACTCTCTGAAGGAACATGACTGCCTTGAAGATCTCCACATGATCGACGGGTCGGTGGTCCCATCATAGACCTCTAGCTGAGGTAGTTTGAAGTGCAAGGGGAGTAGTTCCTGCACAATCCTTGAGACGAAGAGCGGCTGGCTGTTATCCCCTTCATAGGACGGCACCGAGGAGCCATTATTGTTGAGGGCCTTTTCAATTTTCTGGCCTAACTGGTCGAGTTTCTGGAACCATCTTTCAAAGTTAACTTCATGGACAGTACCAACCTCGGAGCGCAGAAGAGATCGACGTTCGGAGGTCGAGTCATGGCCCGACTGTGGGCTTGAAGATCGCCGCCTGACTGGCTGTTGGGTCTTAAGGCGACTTTGATAAATTAATCTCCTCTCCGGACTTCGAGGAGGCACCTGGAGCTCTGATTAAGGTGGTGGTTGTGGAGCCGCAGGCAAAATAAGATTCTGCAGGGGTGCCGCTACAGAAGGCACAGGCGGCATCTTCGAGGAAACTGCATGATACACCAACGTAGGGGGTGCAGGGACAGCCTGAGGAGGTTGTGGCGTCACCTGAAAGGGCATGAAAAAGATCTAGACTGCTTGGACTGCGATTGTCAGATATTGAACTTGTTGGAAGAGCTGACCGAATTGATCGATCGTGACTGGTACCAGTAGGCCGGTTGAACTGGTGGAGGGACAACCGGTTGAACCGACGGAGAGATTTTCAGCGCCAGCAGCTGAACTTGATTGTCAGCCTGGCTGACCGCCTGTCGGAAGGTGGCAGTATTGGAAAGCTGGGAAGATGTCTATCTTGACGCCATGAATGCGAATTCAGGCCCTTCCTCTATCTATTGCTGCTTAAATCGATCAAAGTCGAAAAATAGACATCTGAAAACCTCGCGGAGCGGTGCTGGTGCTGGAGTCACCTGCAAAACAAATATCAAATCGAAGGTTGTGGCTCCGACGAGGATCCTCCGATGCTCAAGTCAGAAAAACAGAGAACAAAGGAGCAGCAACGGATTCTCTGAGAGAGATTTGATCGGATTTACCTTGATCCTCGGAGCTCTGATTATTTATATAGAAGAATGTCAGATAGATGGATTGTTAGCTGTGAGATTGTACGATCCCGAGATTGTCAGACTGTTGGACATACCAAACTAGGCGAGATAATTTAGCCCTTAAATGCTCCCGTGAGATCAGGAAGATGGTTACGTCAAATCTTATCTTATTCAGGATAAACAGCTGTCACGTACGTCGAATAGATAACTCGACTGAACAGCTCATATACAGATTAGACCTCAGAGACACTTCAACTCGGCACGGAGATGGACTTCTCAGCTCATACGGCAGTCAGCGATCGTATTGATAATCTGAGAGCTTAACATGTGTTATGATATAGCGCTGATCCGAGGTGCTCATGGTAATCACCGTAACACCTACCAAGAAAAGAGTATCATGTAATGTTTTTGTCAGCATGCTATATGCCTACACTACAAGCCACTTTAATTGACCATCACCCTACCTTTCAAAGAAAGAAAGAAAGAAAGGATAACAATTTTAGGTCTAGTTTGAACCTTGTGCAATGCTCAGAGATTGCTACTGATGTCTCTAAGATTTTGATAGCAAAGGGTTCTGTAACTAGACTTCCTCTTTCTCCTTTCTTTTCTTCATTTCAGTACATGTATTTATTTCCATCAAGCATAAGGCATGGAACAAGTGCAAATACTAGAAGCTATGTCTCACTCTCTACTTAATAAAGAGTGCATAGGAGTACTTTTAATGCAGAATACTAGCTTGGTTTTTATCACAGTCATGCCAGAGTTCATCATATATGCTTTCAATTTTATTCTTTTCTAAGCCCTCTAGGAACGATAATACCACACATTAATTCACACAACACTCAGTTTGCAAGTAGATAGGTAGGTCTTAGTTTGATTCAGAGATAACCACTCTTCTAGCTTTGGAATCTTCTCCTTTAGGTGCCTCCTTTCCTTTCTAAAGCTCCAACACTAGATCTGCAGAGGAAGGTCAAACATATAAGACATACATCAATAGTCTAGTAAACAGAGTGTCAATCCAGAAAGCAATGTTACTGATAATTTTTCATGAAATGTGTTGTTGACAAAATATCTCATTCGTTGATGGTTTATCTATGAAAAAGAAAAAAATATTAATTACTTTTTGATTTGTAATCAGGATATAACATTGATATATGGACTCATTTAATCAAAATGTCTGCAGGCAGTCGATCTTTAGAGAGAAATTTAAAGTTGTTCTCAAAATTAAGCTTTTAAATTTCAAAGCAAAATGTCATATCATCATTTTTTACCACTTTTCAATCAAAGAGAAAGCATGCAAGAACAAAGTCCAAAATAATTATGGTTCTCTCCAAAAGAAATGGTTCTTCTGAAAGAATAATTCAGTTCCAACATGGTAACCTAGGCAACCTTTTGTTGTCAAGAAGTGTTTACAAATAGATGATGAGTCACAAGATGACACTCAGAATATGCCTTTAATCTCTTATCATTGGCTCTAGCCCTTGATGATGTGGTCAGCAATGTCTATAAGTTCGGTGCTTCTAAATCTCTAGTGTAAATAATGATATCAAATTTGAGGCAAAACAATGAGGGCATAATTTGCATATAAATGAACTAAAGTTGTGATAGCATGTAGGACTAGTTCATTATTTCAATCTACATGGTCTAGTACCAGAGTTGGGTGTGCACAAATCCTGAACTTATGATCCAGCTATATCAAGAGTAGTCATTCGTATCAAAATGTTGGACCACTCGTGCATTTTGATCATGCTATGAGAGGCTCACTTACAGTCTGCATCGGTCTTGATCCAATGCTCACGGTTGCCATTAGAGTCACTTCCACCGATCGCGAGAGATGGAGCATTCAAGCAAAACTTGAAGTTTGGAGTTCCTTCCTTTCTGCAAATACTCTTGGAAGCAGTTATCACGGCACCCCACTACCATTGAAGTCATTTCCTCCACCATGAGGCATGCAGTCACTACCATTCTTCTTGCCTGACCTTGCGGTTTTCTTAGCTGCAACAGAGTTCTCAGGATGAACTTTCCGGTGGAAGATTTGAAGGATCTGTGGCATGAAAAGCTGTATTCATGAGGCTGATTTTGTTTAGAATTTGATTAAAAGGTGAAGTATGTCTTATAATTTATAGCTATCAGAAGATTATCTTACAAACCACATGACACTGACAAGCCTTTAGATCAGTTACTTCATTCAGAGTTGCATGAAAAGATCACAAAACAATACATTCTGATAAACATGGTTGCAGAATTGCTTAGAAGATACATTCTTTTGATAACTGCATCTGTTAAGTGGAAGCTGGCCAGTGTATTTGTTAGCATCAAGAGAAACCACAACTAAGACTTTAATTACACGGTGAAAAGCAAAATCGGATCAACCTGACAAAAGACCATGGAAAAACCAAAGAAAGAAGGATATGAGCAATTTTATGCCCTGACTAAAAGTTGATTTAAGTTTTGGATCTTTATATCACCAGTATCTTACCTGCCCATCATGTGCATCTACTCCACCACCCATTTTGATCACAGGACCACAGTTGCTTGCTTCCACATTTTAGGGTACAGATCTAAGATTTCTAAGGGTAGTAGATTTGGATCTGTCATCCATGCCAGCCTTGCAAAACCATCCTACTCACAGGTTCATGGAACTTAATTGATAATGACAGCTTCAGACAAGATGACTTGAATTAGGAAGCTAGTCTTGTCCATCCCCAATCAAACATGATGAGCTAATTGCCAAGCACATAACTAGATATTCCAATCCAATCATGGTTTAGCAGTGTGTTCGCTACTTGGACAGGTAATAGAGCCATCTTTGACTATCAATCATTCAAGGTGCACAAATTATGGATGTGGATAATTCAATTTTTTGGGACATCTTGGCACATTAAGGTAGATATAACTAGATATTTATTACTACCAACCTAGTTAGTCTAACTGATGTGGCACACCGTTAAAGGGTGAGGGATAGCTGGCTATTGAGTGGTGGAGACCACCGATCACATGGTGGAAATTGGGTCTATGTGTCTAAGATCTTATGATATCTGAACTTTTCCATGTCACCATAACTGACAAAGTGGAGGTCAAAAAGCCAACAATGCAAAGGACCAGTAGTAAACAAGCCATGCAACAATCTTGAATTATGAAACTAAGATGATCTCAAAAAAACATTTGTGAGAAAGAGGGTCAGGGCCGTTATCTTTCATGCAAAAGAAGGATTCATCTTTGTTTGCACGAATTGACCATTGGATCATGCAATTGTCGCTTCGAGATCTGTTCAGGTTGATTAAGGAAGGAATTCATGGTGCTTTGAGATCTTTGGAGGATGCGACCGCAAAAGAAGAGCTAACATGCCTTCATATGAAAGATATAACCCGAACTCGGGAAAGAAAGAGGGTTGCTTATCCTTGTTCAACCATATATAGCACAACTCTAAGAAACTCTCTCCTTTAGTTTTGTGTGGGTGGGTGTGTATGAGCGCCCTTGCACAGCAATAGAAGCATAAGATCAAAAACTCAACTATAAATGCTAAGACAATCGGAAAAGAAAAAAAAAATAGTTGAAGACATCAAACACATTGATGGATGTTTTGCTTACCAAGAGTGGAACAGTCAAGTGGTTGGTGCTCTCTTTTGTATGGAAGGTCAAGGTATATCTTACCCAATGTCATCGAATTATTATGGCTGTAGCATGTTTGAGGCATCTAGAAGAGGATAATCAAGTGAGCCTGGCAACCTATACTATTGCATATTGGCTGTACCCTCATCTATCTACAAAGAGATTCTGGTTTAATCTTAATGGTTATTGCATGAAAGTTTTTTTTTAGGTAATTATAAAGCAATTATAGCCGGTAGTACTCTTGATCATGATATTTTCAAATAATAGAAAAATATGTTAGATAAATCTAGGTATGCTCTGTACTTACATTTGCTATAGTACATATATCACAGGTGAAGCTTCAACTCAACCTGGTTAGGCATGGATCTTACAGAATTGGACTTCCCGTAAAGTTGAACAGATCCAATAAACTTCAATGACAATCATCTTACCTTATTTCTGAAAATATATACCTGGAGCTAAGCAAGTTATGCAAGAAATGGATTAGATCTAACCAACTTACAACCTCACCCCATAGCATGATGTCGTCAGGCTCTTTAAAAGAAAAGGAGAAAAATGATCTTATAAAGGAAAATAAATGGAGGTTTATGGTGCTACCTAACCTGGTGTTGATTATCATATACATAGTAGATCAAATACTTTCTATCTAGTCTTAAGGTTAACAATTAAAAGGATAGATTGATATGTCACTGGTTAGGAAAAAGAATATGCTTGTCACATCCTTAATCATATGACACTTTGTCATAAGAGGCTAAATTGTAACATACTAAGTAAGATATCTTGTAGGTTAGCATAATCCAAATAATTATTTAAATAATTTCTCTATTCCGTTAAAGATATTATGAGCAGTAGTATTTTTCTAGATACAACATCTATGGCAGTTGTTCCTAACAAAATGAACTGTTAGCTGATTAAAGTGGCAGCTATCTGGTGGTAAGTATTTTTCAACATTTTGAATAAAAAAAATTAAGACAGGCTTGTTAAGAGATTTGATCATTTGACATGAATAAAAATCAAATAAGATCAGTATCCAACTCAAATTGATTCCTTAGCTTTAGTTCATCTTTTATATTTAAATCAAACAAATTCCAAATTCAACACCTATGGCGAATTCAACAAGCTTTCTTTTCCTCCTTTCTGTTTTTTGGGTGTTGCTGGCATGGTTTATGTAATTGAAAGTCATAACTATAAATTATTCAGAAAACGTTGCCAAAAGCTAATTCATGTATCAATTTTTCAAAAGGAAACTATTTCTAAATTATTGGTTTCATCAATAAAAGGTTGGAGGTATCTTGCTTTTTCTTATAAGATCCTCTTTGTTTTAAAGGAAAACCAAAGTTAGGACAACACACATTTACCAAATGCATTTGCACCAATCTTTAGCCTTTTCCTAACTTTGTACTCTATATAAAATTAATATATCTGAACAATATGATCTAATTTGAAGGCTCAGGATGATTCAGCAGACAGCCTTCCACAGATGTCATATCCAAGGAAGGTAATGACTCCCAATGTTTGGTAATATGTGTCCAACAATGTATGCACCGAAAGGCTGTCTGCTGTTCGTCAACAGCCAAGAATCACAGAGGAAAGAGGGGTTTATAAGATCCACCAGATGGACGGTAGTGATGCACATGATCCTCACCTTCTGGAACGTGGTCTCCGCCGCCGTGGCCTCCATGGGCCCGCCGCCAGAGCCTCGAGATCCGCGGCGCTTCAGTTTCTTCATTAGGTGCATCCCGGCCGTCGACCTTCCCTCCCCTCGCCGAGGACGGCGACGCCGCCTCCGGCCGCCGTCGCCTCCTCCCTCTTCCCGCCGCCCTCCTCCGCCATCCGGCTCTTCATGAACAGCTCTCCAAGCGAGGCCCTCCGCTCCCTCCGCCCGCCAGCCGCCGGCGCCGTCTCCGCGATCTCGATCGGAGACCCGAAGAGGAATCCTTGGAGGGGGCACGCCGACGATCCGGCGCTAACGTGGCTGGGCCGGGCGGAGGAAGGCGGTCTCCGGCGGCTGCGGCGGTGGCGGCCTTCTCCGCCTCCGCCGCCAGCACCTTCTCCAACTCCGCGCTCACCACCATCAGATCCGTCTCCGTTGTGGCCTCCGCCTGCTTCTCCGCGATCGCCTCCACAGTCGCCGCCGCCCGAACCCGGCGTCGCGGCCTCGTCCTCCTCCTCCACCGCCGCCTCCTCCTCCTCGATCGGCCCGTCCCGATCCCTAGAGTCCCGATGGCGAGCAGCCCCCGAAGAGCTCCTCCATCGTCTGTTCCCTCCCCCCTCCGCCGCCACCTCCGTCTTCGACGAACTCCACCGCCGCCGGGAGGCGGAGGCTCCGCGACGGGAAAGGGTTGAAGTGGTGGCGCCGGCGGTCATGCTCCTCCTCCAGCGACCGCCGCCCTGAGAGGCAATTGCACGTGCCGCCTGGGACCCGTATTGGCGCAATTTAGCAAACTACGATCTAGAACACTATCGTACGCAGATAACGGTACGCGCATGCATGTGTTGTACGGTGTACCTTATGGTACAGTTTGGTTCGCTTAAATTCCAATGCGACAGCCAAGAGGGGAAGAAGGAGATGATATAATGCTTACCTCCCGGAGAGTCTTTGAACACATCGCCGCTATTCTGCCGGAACTTGCGATGCATCCAACCCAGCAGCTAACACAGTAGCAGAGTACCGATTAATTATGATTAGCTTTATAATGAAAAGTTAATTACTAGATTACCCGCCAAATAACTAATGATGCTAATAATCTCTCTCTCTCTCTCTCTCTCTCTCTCTCTCTCTCTCTCTGTGTCACACACACACACACACAGTTTTGGAGCTAGGTAGAAGAGGCACTAAAGGGCACTAACCTTCATCTTTGAGAGACTTCACTCCAAGAGAGAATGGGGGAGAATGAGAGTGTTAAGAGGGATGAGGACGGGAGAAATAATAAAGGGAGAAGAGGAGTGGAAGTGGGGGAGGGACTGAAGGAAGAATGGTTGTTCCAAGGTGGGTGGGTAGAGGGAAACATAGAGAAGAGTACAAAGATTGGGAGGCTAGGACCAAGCTAAAGATCAAATGATGTGTACAAATTGGAGGAGGTGGTTGTGGGTTCCATGTTGAGGGAGTGATCAGGGCAGTGCAAAATGGGTCCCTGCATGCATTGTAGCGCTCCTTTGTACACGTGTGAGTGAACGGCAAGGTATGGGCCTAGCATGGTGAGGATAGGCAAAGATAAATTATTATATGTAAGGTAGTTCATGGTTACATGCATGTTGGGTTTTCAACTCTAGACATGCCAAAAATGAACAGTCTTTAGCTTTAAGGAGATATTCCTTTGAGCCTATAGTTCTAGCTTTTAATGAAATGAAGTGTGACTTGTTAGAAGAAACAGCCATCTACCGCCCTGCGAGTGATATGATATCTACATGCATGATGCTATTATAGTGGCTAAAATTGATTTCTTCTTGGCATGCACCTTCACTATATAGTTGTTAATATTTACAAGTAGCCAACTTGTTGTGACTTCGATGATTCATCGTTGTTTGCATGGTGCTGCAGGGACACTACATGTTATTTGTAACAAGAATATTGCAAGAGAGAGATAAAAGAAAAAAATAATAAATATTAGTGGAGATGTTAACAATCGACAACATCACACACATTAGGGTTTTGGAGGAGCTTGCATTATATACTAATCCAAATTTGTAGAATAGAAAGCTAGCTGTTGTGATCATATAGAGAAGCCATTTTTAGTCCCACATCGATTGTGAGTCAAGAGGGAGTATGATTTATATGGATTAGAACCTTCTTTCCTCCGTGAGACATCTTTTAAAGGATAAAATCGTGAGATCCCGTGCAACAGAACTAGAGGCCAAAGCAGATAATATTTTATGCATGTGGGCGTGGAGTTAATCCAATTATCCAAGCTATCCGACCCTTGATCCATGACCGCAACATTGGAGCCGTTTGTAGGAACACCTCCTGTCCACACATACTCCCTCTTAATTGGGAGGCTACATGTGTTGTAGTATAGAGAGGATATCATTAGTCCCACATCGGTTGTGAGTCAAGAGGGAGTATGGCTTATATGGATTGGAATATTTTTTTCTCCGTGAGATGTCTTTTAAAGAACAAAATCGTGAGGTCCTATGTGATAGTGCCAAATGCTAAAATGGACAATATCTTATGCACATGGACATAAGGTTAATCCAACCATCCAAGCTATTTGATCTCTTGACCTAACTATAGTACTAGCTATTACATTTAGAGCAACCTTATGCCACATGACGAACATAAGAAATAAATGGCACATGCCTCGGCTAAATCCATGTGCCTGTATGAATTGTGTACATGTTGCATGCTATATGTAGATGATGCTATCTTTGAAATGCAAGTAATAGATCACCTCGGATTAGAATGTCACATGATAGTTTGCATGGTTACCATGTATGAGCCACTGTGGCGCATGGCTTGAGTCAGCTGGTGGTCCTTCATATCCTACATGCAACACGTATCTCACATGCAACCTGACAAGCACTCAGTTGAAACTTTTTTGAATGAATTTTGCATCCAGAAGCAACATTGTCTTCCAAAAGGGCTACGTATCCAGTTCAGCATGGCGTCATGCCTGAGGAAAAGTTACCATCGTACATGGACGTATCATGGTTGGATGCATATTGTGAACCATAGATTCAGTTTCTATATTAAAATTTCTATGCGCGCATGGATAAGATAGCATTGCAGCTGCAGTGTAGGGCAACAATTCCTATATCCTAAGTAGGGTGCACGAATCCTTTGCGATGTATTGTTTACACTGGAAAATACTATTCAGTACTTGGTACTCACTGTCAAGAAAATGAATGACCATCAAAAAGAAGACCTTACATACTATGCACTGCACGTCATTGTTGATAGCCGTCCGTTTTCTGATAGTGGCAACGAATACAGTACTGTTGCGGCCAATCCCCTCGCATCGCATCTGATTGCCGGGAGCGAGTACCTGCACGGAAAATCCGCTCAGACCGAAGGGGGCCTCCGACGGAGACCCTCCGACGATCAAATCAGAGAAGAGACTAGGCAACAGAAAAGAGGAGAACCAAAGAGCTCAGCGATGGGGGAGCTTTGATGGGGTTCGAGAGGGCTTCGAAGAGCCTAGGAAAGCTTACCAGAGCTGTTGCCTTACCCTTTTTTATAGTGAGAGGCGGTATGGTTCCGCCGTCCGTGATGTTGACAACTGTAGAGCCGTCAAATCGCCCCGGGCTGTCACATCGCCGGGGGTTGCCATGTTGTCGATGGATTGACAGGTCCTAGGAATTAATTGGCGTCCTTGGTAGGACTCTTCTCCAGGTCCCTGGCAGGGCAAGGCCCCCTGGCGGTCGTACGGCGTGTCCGTGGTAGGACTGCGCCCATGCCGGTCGTTCGGCAGTCTTGGAGGGACTGGCCGACTGTGTGTCGGGAGTCGACCGTCTGGTAATGAACTCCGGAGCGTGGCCGACGTCT
>KE504810.1:18035-42564 GCA_000441515.1 Elaeis oleifera | reverse complement strand
ATATATATATATAGACATATACATAATCTTTCTATCAAATAATGTGAGTTCCCACAGCATGTTTCTTCAGTTTTCTTCATATCCATTTGTTCCTTAGTTTTCCTTACTTCACGATCACCACCAAGAAACATGTTTGAAGACAATAATAGAGGCAAGAAGGCATTAGCATTTAGAGATCCCTGGAAAGCCTATATAAATGAACATATTTTGATGTATGCAAACAGATTACCCAAATTATTTATGCCTCTCCAAGTAGTTTCTTAGCTCTTGCACTAGGCAAGTGCTCACAGTCATACATAATAATGCACAGGCAACCTAAGGTCCCTAACAAAAATGCACTTGTTTACCAACAAAACCAGATCCCAAAGTCGTGGACAAAACAAAGCCAGACCATGCACCATGTGTGAGCAGAGTTTCTGACCAAAGGTCCTCGATTCTACATGCTTAGAAGAAGAGGGAGGGGAGGCGGGTGTAGGGGGCTCAGCAAGCTCAAGTTTTCCTAGGATTTGGGTTCAGCATGTAGCCCAGTTGTAAAGATTGTAGAGCATTTCTCAAAAATGTCTGCTGGTTCCTGCATTCTTATATTAAACCTATATTCTTTGATAACTCAACAGACAAGTCGTTTGGTAAGAGAAAACTATAGAGATGTAGAAGAGCAAATGTCATGGAGTTGAACTAATTAGCAGTTGGCATGCATCTCATGCAGATTAATTGATGCAACTGAATAGATATTTTTATGATCTTTGGCACTGTAACTATGAGCTCAGGTATTACCAAATTAGCAAGGTTCACATGTATGCTGAAAAAAATGAGTTGATTACTATATCATTTGACAGCTAGTTAACAATTGCAGAGGTTGCACCATATTGCACAATTAGGATGAAAGCAGGCGTGGTGTCGATATTCTAGACTGGGCCACTTTGAGCAATAATGGTGTTGTCAAAGCAACCAGTTTGTAACAGCACTTGTATGCACACAAATGTCTGAACAAAAATTAAGCTTTGTCATAACAAAAACAGACACGTATAACATTAGAGGGAGCAGGAGATTCATCAATCAATATGAAACAGAATTTTTTTCCATATAATTACTTGTAATTGCATAAAGCATATTATATGTTTAAACATGGAAACAGAAGTTACACCACTGCACAATCAGAATGGAGAGAGATGGGCTGTTGATATTCCAAAGGTGCACCAAGGACAGTTGAAAATGACAAGGTTGTAGGAATATTTGTATGCACTGGGTATAAATTAAGCTATTTCTCAATACAGATCTAATATGTTGCATTTATAGTTTCCAGCCAAATTTGCTCAGTATTAATGCCTAAGACATGTTATGCCACAGTTCTTTGCAGGAGTGCATCATCTTTATGCTTGTGACAGGGAGAGTTTATAAAAAGCGCCTTAAATGTCATATTACTCAATGATTCTTATGAAGCGGGATGAATTTTATAGGAAACGTTATAACGCAATATATCAATTAATATAAAAGCAAGAAGAAATAAACATAACCATCGTTGATGGACTGGTTGAACTGATTTTTATACCTGCTATGATGTGATTGAAACTTGATATTTAAATCTGTGTGCAGAAAATGAGATACGTAAGTGGCAAGAGGTAACATGCTCCGGAAGCAAATATCTGCAAGTCTCAAATTCAGTCAGCATATCTTTAAAGAAAAGGACATCACATTTTCTATATGTTCCTAAAAATACGGAATATAAAGTAAACCTTGGAATACTACATCCATCCAGGGTATTTCTTGCAGTTGAAGCAGTTTGTGCATCAGTGTACTGAATTAGTGCCTACAAAAATTCGAATACCAAGGTAAGTGGCTGTATAATCATAAAAAATAATCTCCAGAGATAGCAATGTTTGTACCTGAAAACCAGCAGCCTTTTCAAAGGTAGCAATTTTGTGTACAAATCCGAAGGCAGAGAACACCTGAGATAAAGGTGGAATATGATTAATGCACAAAATATTTAACAAAATAATAAACAATACAGATGTTGAGTGTAGAGTCCCCGCAGAAAACTATTAATTGATCTCATTTAAAGTGCAGAGGGGCACCTGTAGACAAGAGCATGGCATTCATCAAAGCTCCATGGACATCATACATAAAGCAATATATTATTTAAAAGGATGGATATGCTGCATAAGATAATTATTTCATCAGTTCCTCCAAACAAACAAATTAAATGAGGAAAAAAAATGGATGCTTCCAACAAATGTGCCTTTAAAGAGAGGATATGGCCACATCATGTTGCCAAGCAAAAATTTTAATATCTACACTAAGTATCACAGCTGTGAAGAACAGCTTTACAAAAAAGAACATCTGACAAGTTACTGTCACAAATAAAAGAGCCCACCACATCATGTAGAAAATCCATCAAAATTACAACATTCAAGAGCACTGTTAGATTCCTAGTTATTGAAAAGTTGACTTAAAAAATATAGCCGATTCAGATCAACTTTGTCATAAAACTCCAATGAAGCATGATGATCAAATACAGTTAGAAGGTGCCATTCACTATTTAGGTTCAAAAAGCTCTAAATATGGTCAAAAGAAAGGGATAGCAAGAAACGTGGTGTCTCTCCCAGTGCTGTAGGTTGATAATGAGAATATCTCCATATTAACATGGACCTGCTGATGCATGCAGAGAATGTTACTAGAATCTAAAAAGATAAAGCAAGATCAGCTTGGTTCAAAAAATACATTTGATAAATTCTCACACATTTCTATCTATCAACACAGTCCAATCAACCATAAGTGCACCACTCGAAGATGATAACCATAGTAGCTAAATGGGTCCATGTATACAGAAGAATCTTGACATATAGGACTTACCAAATGAATGAGATATATGCTAACATCGCTAGCTTCAACACCTTCAATAGTGACAAGCAAGACATTCCCAGCCACATCTCCAGAGCTCTTATTATTAGTAATTTCTTGCCCATTTGAATACTGGATATAAACAGTTTTGCGACGAACTTGTGCAGGATCAGATGAAGAAGCATAGTATGAAACCATTGATATTGCTTGGTTAAGATCCGCCTGAGAGAGGAGGGAAAATGTTACTAAATACAGTGCAAACTATTACCTTTTGACTCAGAGAAATACAAAATAAAGCTGAATACTAGAAAATAGTGAACTATATATTTCTGAATGCAAAACGCTTCACAAATAACAAAACAAAGAACTAAACTCCATAAAAACCTAACCAATATAAGATACAGGTTAACAATGGCAGGAAAACCATGAACAAGAACAAGAAGGGAAACCAATGCTTTATGATCCTTTGGCAACCAATATAGAAAGGAATTAAATCAAATGATTACAATCTGACAGCAAGAACCCATAAATATATTTCCCCGCTTTGTCAAACTTATGTCTAGTACAAGGTGAAATAAGAATTTAGGAAGTTTTCGCATAAATATAAATCATATAAATTTAAACATGCGATGCTCACCGTCGTTGACGACCGCTGCCTTCGCCGCCATTCATGCCAGGCCTAGGGTCTTCACTTGGGAAACACAGAAAACAGTATTAGGACATGTCGATTTGGGAGAAATAAAGAGAGAGAACAAAGAGGGAGCGGAGAGCAGAGAACAGATGACCGCCACCAATGACCACCGCCTCCGCCACCATTCGCGCCACTGCCACTCTTGCTATCTTTGTTGCCGTCGGACTAAGAAGTGGAGAGCGGGGCTCCTGGATCAGACGACGTGGAGGAAGGTCGCGGCAGCAGTAGGACCAAGCCATGCTTTGCAGCAGCCGACCGAAGCACCGATGAGAAACCTCTGCAGCCGGCAAAGAATCCTAGGCAGTAGAGAGGGCTTTCTCCCTATAGGTGGGGCATCGGGGTTCCTATTGGTGGAGCGAAGAGCACTTTGAAATGTGACGCCATGGCTGCTAAACTAACAAAAACTCCCCAAAGACCCAACATAAGCATAAACAAAAGGAAAGAGTAAATAAATAATTTAAAAATAAAAAAAGGAGGAACAAAGAAGGAGCACCCATTCCACACACAGCTCGAGAACCCACTCAGATCTCGATCGTCCTCGTCGGGTTCTACGTCACTTGCTTACCCCGAGCCCCTGCTCCTCCCACCACTGCCCCTGCAGTAGCTCCACCGCTTCCATTCGCACATGGCCCCGCTCGTTCCATTGCTACCACCTGCTGTGGCAAGCGGAGCTCCAACCTACCATCGACGCAGGCAGTGCACTTGCATCGGGTCCACCCTCCAAAGTCGTAGTCGTACCCGAATATCCTCTGTCCAGAGTAAAGCTGCCTGACAATCTCCGCGATTACCCCGAGCACCGCTATCATAGCGAGCACGTCGATCACCAGCGCGTACAACCCCCTGTCGTTCATCATCGATACCACGTCGTACACCAACGAGGGTGGCACTGGCTGTTGATGTTGCTGCTCCAGCGAGTACGACATTTCCTACACACCAAAAAACCCAAAAGATTTGATTCTTGATGCCATGGTTGGGAGTTTGGGGAAGAAAGGAAAGAAAAAAAATATTAATAAGGAGAGAAAAGAAAAGTGAATGCCTTCCAATGCGAATGGATTGAAAAAATGCCGAAAGATTCGATTTTTGATGAATTTCTGATGCGAATAGAGTTCCAAAAAGTGAACAAAGCTGAGACGAAGGGAGAAAGTACTAGATCTTGAACAAGATTCAGAGGCATCAGATGATAAAACAAAAGAAATAAAATCCAAAATCTCTTCTTCTGGGCTTCGGACTCTTTCGAAGCCCAGAGAAAAGATTAAAGATTAAGAAACGAGAGAAGTAAAGCAAACCAAACCTCAATCCCGCCATGAACTCTTCTTATGGATTTTCGAGAGTTAAACCTCTAAGTTTTCCAAGAGCGAAGAGCAAAGAAAAGTGGAAAAAAAGGAGGATTTTCATCCCCGAAAGGGAGAGGGGGGGAGAGGGTCTGGAGATTTGTCTGAGAGGTGGAGGAGCTCCACTGAGATGCAATATTTGTCGGAAGAGTTCAATCCCATTTTATTATTTTACTTAATCAAGAAAATGGGTCGGTATTTTCTTTTATTTTGGTGCTCTTCTCTTGGCGCCAGTCATTTTCACCAATACTTAGTATATTTTTAGCAGATTTAAGTTACACATGTTTATTTATTAGTAGATTTGATTTACTTACGTTTAATCATTGAAACATAAGTTAAAATTAATTATAGTATTTTCACGTTTGACAAACATGGGTATATACAACCTTTTTTTTTCAAAATTCGACCGTTTACCCACGTATGTACTTTACATGACTAAAAAGCATGGATGTATATGACTTTTCTTGTAGTGTTAAGGATAAATTATAGAAACGCCCCTGCAACTTTAGTACAATTTTATTTACACCCTCTTGATTTTATAAAATATCAAACTAACTCTTCAAATTATTGAGATGTTTCAAAATAGTTCCACTATTCACTTACCAATAAATAATGTTAGCTTGTTATTTTAATGCATAAAAATATCCCTCGCTCATATAGAAGGAAGAGTTGGTGAGAAAGAGATGGTGGTGGAGAGAGCTGCCATAGAGAGGGAAGGTGGGGTCATGAAGGTCAACATGGAGGGAGAGGATGGCGTTGAAGGCCTCATGGGTGAAATTAATTAGAAGAGGAGAAGAAGGTGGTGAGGAGGAAGGGAAGGAAGGGGTCACCAATAAGAAAGGGGCAGAGGTGGAGAGTGCCACTGTAGAGAGAGGGCTTATGGGTGGCTTAGAGAAGAAGGATAATGAGGAGAAGAAGGGTGAGAATGAAGAAAAAAAGAAGATTGATTGCTAGTGAGAAGAGATGAAGGTGGAGAAAGCCATCATGGAGGGAGAGAGCTAATGACCAAGCTTAGAGGAGGATAAAGAGGAGAAGTGAATGGAGAGGAGAGAGAGGGCCACTGATGAGGAATGAATAGAGGTAGAGAGAACCATCGTAGAGAGGGATGGCTCATGGACGGCCTTAGAGAAAATAGATGACAAGGAGGAGAAGGGGTGAGGAGGAAGAGGAGGGAGAAGGATGGATTATCGGTGAGAAGGGAAGAAGTGGAGGGAGCCGTCATGGCTGGAGAGGGCTCATGGGTAGCTTAGAGGAATAGGATAAGGGAGAGAAATGAATGATGAGGAAAGAGAGGAGGGGTAGGGAGCGATCGTCAATAAAGAATGGTTGAGGTGGAAGAAGCCACCATGGAGGAAAAAAACTCGTGGATGAGCTTGGAGGAGGAGGAGGAGGATGAGGAAGAGAAGTGGGTGAGAAAGAAGAGGAGAAAAAAAAGGATGCCGGTGAGGAATGGATGTATGGAGCTACCATGGAGGAGAAGTGGGGGAGTAGGAAGGGAAGGAGGAGGAAGAAAGAGAGACCCTAATGATGGAGGAGAAGGGGATGAATCAGAGAGAAGAGAGGAGGTGGGGACAAGAGTGTTTGATTATTTTATAAATAATAATATCATGTGATGGTTATATGATATCATTTTATTAATGGAGTAAATAATATGATCATTTTAAAATATCTCAAAAATTTGAAGGACTAGTTTGATACTTTTAAAGTCAAAGGGATTCAAGTAAAATTGGACTAAAGTTAAGAGGGTGTTCTTATAATTTACTATATATTAATTAGTGGAATGAAATCTAGATCTGCTATTCCATCTATGTCGACTATATATTATAATCACAATATGTAGCAACTTAATCAATTTCACTATCCTCTTTCTATATAAAAATTATTGCAAAATATAACACACTAAGAAAAGATGTTTTTAAACTGCTCTTGTATATAAATATTTCTATTGATTCCATTCATCAATTTTATATATAAAATGCTCTTATATAATTTTCATAATATTGTTCACTTCATAAACTTAAATACCTGATCATCAATCTCTGCATTTCTTTTTGGTTTAAGTTTGCACTTATAACTAATGCCATCAAGTGTACCTCAACCCTGAGAAAGGAAGAGGAGTGGTAGAAGAAGAAGAAGATGATGATGATGATGATGTTGCATGTGAATAAGCCAAATGCTATTATAGGGCTCATAAGTGGTGTGTCAGTGATTATTAAATTTAATATCCATAGTTATAATTAAGAAGAACATGAGAATTGGATAATGTGTTAAAAGGTTGAGTTAGAATTAATGTTAATTTTCATTCAAAAAGACATGTTCAAGATAGTTTATTGATAGAGGATGAAAAAGCTCTTAATTAGAGATTTATGACAAGTTAAATAGTTTATTTTGAAAGATCTATTGGCTACTTCAAATGTAAGTTGATGAAAACACAGTAGTAATAAATTTACCTCAAGCTCTCACTACAAGAATTTTTATATTATGTCATAAAAAATTCGTTGGTAAAAAGCAAATGTCATTGCATAAAATATTTACTTATGAAAAAATCTCATCACCAGATTAGTAGCCAATGCCCCATCACTAAAAGTTATAAACAATGAAAATAGTGATTTGTTTCAAAATGTTCAACTTTGTATGATGAAATTGATGTTGTTGCTAAAACATCTATAATTCATAATAAAATATTTCATTGCTAAAAATGATTAAATAATATTATCTAAAAATCTATTTTATCACAAAATAATTAGCTTTAAGAATCACTTAACCATTTATTACAACAAAAATGATTTTTTCACAACCAATAGATATTTCGTGGCGAACATTTTATTTTGTTTCCATATATATAGTATGTATTAGTGATAAATTACAATCTATCGTAAAATATTTTATTGCTAATTAGCTATTTTGTTGCAATGGCTATCCAAAATATAACAGAAATTAATCCAAAATTCCAAACTGCATCGATGACTCCACAAATTGTTTGCAATCACTTTGAAGGAAACATACTTATTTTTGCCACTCAAATGCCTCGTATCATCAAGAGTTTCTAAGTGTTCTCTTGATTTTTTTTTGTATAAGAAGTTTTTTCTTTTTCTGTAACCAATATTTTTATTTTCTATGTTTTGTGGGCTATAGTTTTAGATGATTACTCAACTTTCAAAAATTGCCACATCCCACTTTCTCAATTTTTAAAATTATGTAATGGATCGGGTCAAGTCGGCCCATCATGGGTGCCCAACCCAAATCCAATATTCAACATTTATTATCTCTCCTATATTGAGCAGTATTGCCCCTTTTTTAGTCAAAAAATGCTTTTAGAGTAGTGTATATGTCACATTGTCCTCTCCCAAGACTGAGATTCATCTTCATCTTCAACATCTAGAAATCTTAAATTTTATATTTAATTTGTTGAATTCCTAATTTTCAAGCCTCGTATTTTTCAAACCATTGACTTGAAAAAATTTATATAATATATAGCTTGAAAGAGGGTAATGTCTACTTTAAAACTGTATGAATTTCAAAGATTAATTCTCATTGTATGGGATTTATTGAGCCCAGAATTAACCTGCTTGACCATATTCATACAAATTTTAACTCATCGTATCTCAACATATTCATTCAATCTTGGCCAAATTTTGCAGACAAAATTTACTCCTCAAGAGCTATAACATAGACAAAAATCATACCAAGATATCATCTCTACACAAAGTTACCATTATATGGTGTCATGGACATAAAACTAAAATTTAAAATAATCCTGATATAAACACATTAAGGAATTTCATTGTAATAATCCATCACCCAGAGAGTCACAGAAATGATTTTTAAGCTCTGATACCAATGATGAAAGGCATAGTGATAATAAAATTACTTCAAATGCGAGCCAAAACACCACATAAATGTATTCAAACCATACCAATGACTCCATATGGATCTTGTGTGCAATTACTTTGAAGGAAAACATACATGTTTTTACTATTTAAATACCTCATATCATAGAGGACTCATTTAGTTCATAAGAAGTGGAGGAAAGGTAATTTTTGAGAAGTGGAGGAGAGTCCCCTTATTTGGCTAAAGTTTTAAGAGAAGATAATGGAAAAGCAAACAGTTTTCATATTTTATAGAAGTGTAAACCCATAGAGGAGGTAGGTTTTAGGACTTCCCATGAAATAAAATTGGTGGCCATTTTTCTTCTGAAAATATCTTTTTAATGTTGTCCTTATAAATAATAATATAATATGATATCAATATTATATCAATATTATATAATATATATTAATATTATGTCAATATATATATATATTAATGTTGTATTAATAAATAATTTTTATGATCTAATGTTATATTATATTATATGAGCATTGTATTTACATTAATATAAATATTTTATTAATATTTATATAAAGTTTAGGAGAAAAAATATGATCTTATATCTATTAAGGATATAATAGTTAGTTTTCATAGCTTTTTCATAAAATAGATGTTTAACCAAACATAAATTGTTCTGAATAAATCACTTTTCTATGATCAATCAAATAGGCCAAAACTATATTCGCAGGTATCATAATTTCAGAAATAACTTCGCAAAAATTCTTTCCATGAACCAAATGAGTCCAAAGAGTTTTTTAAGAGTGATTTCTTGATTTTCTTTTGTTATGGAAAGTTCTCTCTCTCTCTCTCTCTTTTTGGCTGTAACTAGTATTTTGGTTTTTTTTGTATTGTGTGGGATGCAGTATTGGGTGATTATTTGGCCTCCCAAAACTGTCACATCCCATTTCTTTTTTTTTTTTAATTATGTAGTGGATCGTGTTGGGTTCGCCCAGATGGGTGCTCAACCCAAATCCAATATCCAATATACATTATCTCTCCTATATTAAGTAATAGTGTTATAAAATATTTCTAGAGTGGCACGTGTGTTATACTTTTCTCACCTGGGACTGAGTTTGTCTTCATCCTCAACCTCCAGAAATCCTAACTTTCCATATTTGACTTGTTGAATCCCTAATTTTCAAGTCTCATAGCTTTCAAAGCATTGATCTAAAAATTTCATATAATATAATATTGAAAAGAAGGTAATGTCTACTTTAAGACCATATAAATTGTAAAATTAATTGTTATTGTGTGCAGAATTATAAGCCCCAAAGTAGCCTACTTGACCATATTTATGGAAACTTAATGTATCTCACAACATATTCATCCTAGCTCAATTAATTGTTATGGTAATAATTCATCACCAGAGAATCACAGAAACAATTTTCAAGGTCTAATACTAATGATGAAAGGCGTAGTGGAAATAAACTTACCCCAGATGCTATCCAAAACACAAAGAAAATGGATCCAAACCGCATCGATGACTCCACGAATTGTGTGCGAGATCACTTTGAAGGAAAATATACTAGTGTTCACCACTCAAATGCCTTAAATCATAGAGAGTTTTTTGAGTATTTTCTAAATTTCTTTTGTATGGAAAGTTTCTCTTTTTTCCTTAAAACAATATTTTGTTTTTTTGTATCTTGTGAATTGCAGTTTTGGGGCATTGGATAGTTACTCAACCTACCAAAACTATCACATCCTACTTTCTCTTTTTTCTTTTAATTATGTAATTGATCGGATGGCTCGGCCCTTCATGGGTGCCCAATCTTAATCCAATATCCAACACAAGTAAACAAGGATTAGTGGTATCTCATAGATTTGAAATTTTAAAGTATGAGTTATAAAAGAATGTGCAAAGGTTTAAGGCTAGAACAAATTATCCGGGATAGTTTCACAAGCAATGAAAAGTCCGTGAAAGGAGAAATGATGTATCAAAATAATTTCAATTAATCAGTAAGCTCTTAAATAGTACATTTCTTAAACATTAGGATGTTTAATTCCTCCAATCCTCTCAAAAAGTGATTTATTTATTCTATAATTTTAAATCAAAATTTTTCATATTGGCAACCTCTCTCTCTCTCTACATAATTAACTTCTCCTCGAATGTATGATTTATTCCATGAAATGTTGAGCATCCAAACAACCTCTTAATGTGGGGCATCACTTTATAGTGGTTGTTATCTTCAAGCCTGTGGGATAGATCAAGCTATACTTTATATTTATTCTCAGTGGTGTAATGTTTATATCTTTATTATCTATTTTAGGTTCACTTATGTTATATATTGTAATCTACGTACAAACTCTATGATAGTTTTCTCGATTGCAACTCTTCTTTCTACCTATTACCGCTAGTCTTTTGGTTGACACTAGATTGGCAGGAGAGGAGGTATAAGCAGGCATTTGGTGGTAGTAGCTGGATCTATAAAATAAATTTTGATCGGAATTGATTTCGGTGGAGATCCTCTGACACTCAAATCAGAAACTAAAATAATATAAAAAAGAGCTTGTTATTAGGAGATAAATAATTACATCCCTGGAGAGTCCCTCTTAGCCCTCTATTTATAGGTGAGGATGAAAATGATGTGTAAAATCTAGAGTATCGAGTTATTAGTTTTATCTTATTAGATAAAATATATCTGTTATACCATATCTTATCTAAAGAGATATGTTGCCATCTTTTTTTCTTATCTGTTCAAACCAAGCTGTCCTGCGGATACCAAAGCTTCTTTGATTTGATGTAAATCAGGCAACTATATCATATATAGATCTTTCCTATTATGATCAGGCCCGATCAATCTTGAAAATACTTCTCGAGACTAAGATCGTTGGAACTAAGGTCCCCCTCTCCTTAGTTTCAGCCAACGAATCAAATTTTCCATCCGCATCATTATCAAAAAAATAAAAATTGAATATAAATTTATGTGTTACAAACTCTTAAATCTATCCAACTATTTATATTTCCCATATACACATGGAGGCCAAGTTACTAGTCTCCTACCCAAATACGGAGTTTTTAATGCAAAAGTAGAAAAGCTACTTTTCCACAGCCTCCGAACGAGCTTGTGATTAATGCCAATAGTTTAGTCTCCTGCACTTTAGTTGCGTTAGGGGTCGTAGAGAGGTTTATCTTGGAATAAGTGGCAAACACAACAAGTTACTGATCCGATCAAACTCTTGTACTTCCATCTATACCAAATTAATTTGTACCTAAGATCCCACCTTGCAAGTTTAAACATCATATAACTTGGTTTTAACACTCCCCTTATCCCCTCAATTATTAGAAAAATTGACCAATATAGAACCCTTCAAAAAAAATCAATATAATATTATAATTTATATAATTTTAAATAATTTATTATAATAAAATGCCATATAATAATATAATATTGTAAAAGTTATGCATTATAATACTACAGGATATCACAATATTATTATATAATAATATTATAACATAGTGTTATAGTATAATTTTCTAATATATTATGTATTATATAATGATTTTATCATATTGTTGTATTACATAATAACATCAAAACAATATTTCTTATCTTCCACCACCATCCAAATATACAAACACAATAACTACAATCATTGCTTGGTATAATACTATTTTTCCCAAACAAAATTAAAATTTATACTTGATCAGTATAAATTAATATCTTTGATAAATTCTTTTTTCCCAATACCTTGTAATAAAGCCCAATGCCCATTTAACCAAAAGAAATTGGTTCTTTTTTTCAGCTTATTTCTTAGATTACATTTGATAGCTAGCAATCTATCTAGATTACTGGCAATTTAAAATGGACCCACTAGATTAGTGTGTTTGATATACTTTTTGAGTGGCAGTCTAGATTGTCTCCCAAGAGGCAATCCAGATTATCTTGGAAAGATATGGCTATCCAGATTACTACTTGTTTAGAAATATGACAAAAAAATTTTAAATTAAAATTTTTTTTTTTAAATCACATAAAATCCACCCTTTCACCCCTCTCCTAGCGGCTCTCATCTTTCCTTTTTCTCTGAACTCTCTTGTACCCTCTCCACCCTCGATCGCCTTCGCTCCGCCCGTGCTCTTGTCATCTCCGGCTATGGCCCCCACTTCTATACTGGTATCGACCTCTCCTCTCTCGTTTCCATCATCATCGTCCCCTCCTTCGATAACTCAGCCGCTCTCCCCTCCTCTCGTCAAGCGTATTTAAAAATTTTGATTTAATTTAAAAATTAATTAAATTTTTATAATAATTCAAAATTTTATAAAATTTATAAAATATTTTAAAAATTTGACTTCATATTACTGATAATCTGATTGTGATATCAAATATGTCAATTAAGATTTTCAATAATTTTACTTCAATATTATTTACGTGTATCAAATATAATAGTTAATATTATAAATAATTTAATAATAATAATTATTTTAAAAATAATCTATATCATCGTTCAAAATTACATGATGATGAGCCAAACGCAGCTTTAGGTCTGCTATTTTCATGTTGCATCATCCTCACATCTCTCTCATCCCTTTCTCCTGATAAATACGACTGTGCCCTTCAACTGTGACCTAACGGCCCAACTCATAAGCGGCACCTACGTCACCACATGATACCACGAACCGCCCTCCGCCGCCTTGATGAGTCCGTCACCTCCAACCACATGGAACATATTAATGTCGCTCAAGCTTAAACCATCCGAACGGAAAAAATTACAGCGAATCCCCTTAAACATTAAACTATCAAGGACTCCATCTTATCCAACCTCCGATTCCGACCTTGAGATTCGAACTTTGACAGTTATAAGTAAAATGACATTTTGAGAGGGAACTATGTGAAAAAGTAAAGAAATGGGTCTGCGAGTCGCTAATCCAACACTAAACCCCCTCGAGACAACTCACGGCTCCACCAAACCCGTCTCTTGTTTCTCCGGCGTCTCCTTCCTCTCCTCCTCCTCCGGTTGTCGAAACCCTCGCTCGATCTATCGATCGATGGAGGCGGCGGCGCTGTCGCGCATCGGGCTCGCCGGACTGGCGGTGATGGGCCAAAACCTAGCCCTCAACGTCGCCGAGAAGGGCTTCCCGATCTCCGTCTACAACCGCACCGCCTCCAAGGTCGACGAGACCGTTGGCCGCGCGGCGGCGGAGGCGGCCTCCCCCTCTCCGGCCACCACTCCCCCCGCGATTTCGTCCTCTCCATCGCTCGCCCTCGCTCCATCATCATCCTCGTCAAGGCCGGCGCCCCCGTCGACCAGACCATCGCCACCCTCTCCCAGTTCATGGACCCCGGTGACTCCATCATCGACGGCGGCAACGAGTGGTACGAGAACACCGAGCGCCGCCTCCGCGACGCCGCCGCCCGCGGCCTCCTCTACCTCGGCATGGGCGTCTCTGGCGGGGAGGACGGCGCCCGCCATGGCCCCTCCCTTATGCCCGGCGGCCACCTCCAGGCCTACCACAACGTCCAGGACGTCCTTACCCGTGTTGCCGCCCAGGTCGACGACGGCCCCTGCGTCACCTTCGTTGGCAAGGGTGGCGCCGGCAACTTCGTCAAGATGGTCCACAACGGCATCGAGTACGGAGACATGCAGCTAATCTCCGAGGCCTACGACGTCCTCCGCACCGTCGGCGGCCTCTCCAACCACGAGCTCGCCGAGATCTTCGCCGAATGGAACCGCGGCGAGCTCGAGAGCTTCCTCATCGAGATTACGGCCGACATCTTCAGGGTTCCCGACGAGCACGACGAGGGCGAGCTGGTGGACAAGATCCTCGACAAAACCGGCATGAAGGGGACTGGGAAATGGACGGTTCAGCAGGCGGCGGAGCTCTCGGTCGCCGCCCCACAATCGCCGCCTCCCTCGACTCCCGATACCTCAGTGGGCTCAAGGAGGAGAGGGAGGCCGCTGCGAGAGTTCTCGACCAGGCCGGGATCGGCGGCGAGGTCTTGGGACCGTCGCTGGGACGAGCGATCGACAAGAAGCGTCTGATAGACGATGTCCGGCAGGCTCTGTACGCCTCCAAGATCTGTAGCTATGCCCAAGGTATGAACTTGCTCCGGGCCAAGAGCGAGGAGAAGGGGTGGAACCTCAATCTCGGGGAGCTGGCGAGGATCTGGAAGGGGGTTGCATCATAAGGGCCAGGTTTTTGGACAGGATCAAAAAGGCTTACGAGAGGAATCGGGGACTCGCAAACCTGATTGTGGACCCGGAGTTCGCAAGGGAGATGGTGCAGCGACAGGGTGCTTGGAGGAGGGTCGTGGGGCTGGCAATTGAGGCTGGAATCAGCACGCCGGGATGTGCTCGAGCTTGGCATACTTCGACACATATCGCCGGGCTAGGCTGCCTGCAAACTTGGTGCAGGCGCAGAGAGACTACTTTGGGGCGCACACTTATGAACGTGTCGACCGCTCCGGGTCGTTCCACACTGAGTGGTCCAAGATTGCCAGGCAGAGCAAGGCCGGTGCAGGTGTCCATAATTGAGGGCTTTGATGGTAATGCAGTGAATTGGAAGCAGGTTTTCTTGATGTTGTTGTCTTTTCTGATTCCTACTTCCAGGTAGTTTTCTGCTTTTAATAAATGGTGCATCTATTTTGGAGGCCTGCCTGCAAAGAACAACTTTTTCCCATTACAGTTATTTAAACAATTGTTCTGGGAGTTATTGGTATCTGGTTGCTCAATTCATCTTCCTTTACAGTATACATGCAATGGTTTCAGTTTGCTCAATTGGTTTTCCTGTTATATATTTGTTGAATGTTCTGTTACTAGCCCCTTTTGGTCAGAATGCTCCTTATACAAGACCTAAGACATGCTAATGTTTGTTTTGCTTATAACTGTTTAAAATGATTGTATGGTCATATTCTGGAATGCCATTTTATTTGCAAAATTCTTAACTAGTTCTTGCATTATGTATGTTGAACTACGTTCCTATATTCTTATTTTACAAGAGATCTGTCTATGAGGGTTTGATAACATCACTTAGTGTTTTATTTGATAATGTAATCTGTAATACAAGGTGGTTGTTTGCTGCTCATTTGGATGGTAAGGGTGTAGACTTAGCACAATCAGGACTTAGTTTGAACGGTGTTTTAGGTTGAAATATGGGACATATGAACCAGTATCTGTTTGTGATGAATCTGGATTATAATATATTTATTGTTTAGTTAGGATGAGCAGTTTGTGAACCAAATGTATCATCAACTATTGAGTGGAGACCATCTCTTGATCGCACTATCCAGTGGGATGCACATTGTTGTCCTCTTATTTCAACAAAAATCAAGTTCTTACTTTTAATAGTTTAATGATAATTTTGTTAAAGGTTTTCTCATCCACTTTTTACAGTGTCTATTGTAGGTGGATTGTGATGTGAGTTTGTATTTATGATGTAATTATGCGGATAAGGGAATCCTTGAGTAGGATAAATGTTTTAATGTTCTATTTCCAGCTGTAGTTTTTGTTGAATCTCATAAATCATTTGGTTTGAGCTTCAAAATTGTTTAGCTGTCCTTATATAGAGGGCCCCAATATGATATTAGGACATCATATACGTGGAGAACTAGGAAAGGACCACCCAGGTCACCTAGTTTACTTAGCTTTACCCAATTTGGATCTTGGAAAAAAAAACACTGTTATTTATCCTCTTAGATTGTCCTTTAAAATCTTTATATTCTTTAAGTCTCTTGCTCTGCTCCATCACTCATTGCTGTCTTCTCATCATGAAGCATCAATTTCTCCACTTCTTTTTGGCTTTGAAGTTCAAAGGAAATTCATTTATAAATAGTTCAAACAGGTACATGTTGCAAGTTGCCAAAACTTCCAGCAACTTCTAGCTCATTTTTCAGCTCAGATACTGCTTAGAAACTTCAATAATCCTACAAAATTTGGTCATCAAGTTAGAACCCCAAAAGATCAGCAAATCTATTCCTCTCCTGCATCTTTATTTTGTGTGTGTGTGTGTGTGTGTCAAAGCAATCTGAAATACTTTGCCTAGATCAGAATCATTTTTGAAGCTTAATCAGTCTGTTGATTTCATTGTAATAGAATAGTGTTGTAGTGTGGGTTCAAATATTTTGGAAGATTCTTACATAAATGTTTGCTCACATCGAATTATTGGTTCTTATACATGCCTTTGTGAATGATTTGCATATTAGTAATTATCCTGTCTGAATCTTAGGATTGCACGAGTTAACGTTCTTCTAATAGGTTTTATGAAATCAAAACATTGGAATAATTATTTCTTATTTAAATAATACACATATCACAGGGTAGTATTTTATTTTGCGAACTAAGGGATGAGATATGCAGAATGATAAGCTTTAGATTTCATTTATTATGCAGTTAAAAATCTGCATGAGACCTCTAAGTATGTAAATTCTTTAAAGATCTTGCAAGATCATATCGAGGACATGCCAGGAGGTTATGCAAGGATGGCATTTTAATCATAAATTTGTTCATGGTCAAAACCATTGCGGGTGGCTTTACCAGATTCTTTGTATGTACTTCTGCATAGAGCCATCTACAAGTGCAAGTATATATGTTTTCAATGGGTGTTAACTAACATTCTGATTTATATACCTCTTTTTAGGCAATTCAATCATTTTGGTTAATCTTTATGAAAGGCTCTAATTTTACTGCTTCAAGTGACCCACATAGAGCATCATTTGTTCGATATGATTTTGAGGAGCCTGTATGCAAGTTGTAGTATTTGGGATACTCAGGCCTCAGTGCTGATAAAGTGAGAAATAGGTTTTTAGAGGAGTAACTTCCCCTCCAATGTTTGGTAGTGGCAAGAAATCCAAAAGAAAATTTTCAAGAGATGACACGGTGTATAAATTTGCTTGCCAAGGTAGTATTTTTGAGAACAGAAACCAGGTCTTGTTCCTTTTCTGGAATTTATATAAGATAACAACAACCTAACCCATGCCAAGCCACATCTAACACAACCAAATCATAATTTTTCAAAACTTTTCCTTGACTTTTTTTTAAATTCTTGTTGGTTGCCAAAAAAGTGAAGAAAACATCCATTGTTTGGTACTGAAAAGAAAGTCAGGAAGAGAAACAAAGAGAAATAATGGGCCAAGAGTTTCTCCAACAATTGTAAAGTTTCTTCTTCTCCAAAGTTAGCAGTTTTGGAAAAAAAATTAACAAACAAGCAAATTGTTCAATATAACTTAACAAACTTTTAAGTTTAACTATTTCTCTACAATTTTCTCAGTTTCTCAGTTCAAACATGAGAAATTTCCTAATTTATTTCTTTTCTTTTTTTCTACTGCTACTTTCTTTCTTTTTATTTTAAAATGATAGTCAAGCAGAGAATTTGTGCAATCAAAGAGTAGAAATTTCTATTTTTCCTTTCCATCAGATGAAAGTTTATTTCTCTTTCACTTTCTAGTAGCTATAAAGGGCCTAAGCAATTAACAATAATAGTATATGGTTAGAGACTCCGGACCATGGTATACCATACCGGTCCAAACCGGTCGGTACACCCCGTATCGTACCATACCGGCAGGAAATTGGTTCGGTTCAGGTTGATTTTTCGGAAAATGGTCTGAACCAGACCGAACCACCCGATACTGGGCGGTTTAGTCCGATATGGTGCGGTATAGTACTGGTTCGATCCAGTTCAGCTAGATTTTTTTTTCTTTTGGCCGTTGGGTGGGATTTTTTTGAATTTTTATTGTCGGTACGGTCCGATGCGGTATGGTACCGTATTGTGTCGGTCGGCAACCGGCACGGGTTCCAGTACCGAATCCACGAACCTTGCTCCGGACACTTGGTCTGATCAAGATTCAAGCTTTGGGACTTAGTTTTGCAGGTGGAAGATGTTAGGCACTTGTTCTTACTCAATGACTTTAGTCTCTACCTAGTGCTTAGAATTATTAGCGAGAAAGGATGCTAAGATAAGAAGAGTTGAGAGAAGATTGTAAGAAAAGAGGGAATTAAGAAATTCTTTTCAAATCTACAGCAACCCAGAGCTATCTTTCAAGATGCAAACCTTGACGTAGTATGTGCTTACCGTTAGATATAGGAGGTAGAATGAGGTGAGAGAGCTAAAAGGATAAGATGAGGTGCTTTTGCATCCTACCTTTTGGTAAGGGATTTTCATGATGTTAGTGATGATGGAGAATAGTTCCTTTAGCTTTACGGTGATGGTGAAGATCATGACAGTCAAGTGGAGGATAGATTTGGTGTCGAAGGGCTGTCTCCACTCACCTTTGGTCTTCACCTTTTAGTCATAAGAGGTGAGGGAAGCTATTTATAAAGAAGGAAATTTTTATTGTTCCTCCTCCATGGTGAGATGACATATCAAATGTACAGGAGTGACATCGGAGATTAAAATAGGGCCTATTAACAAAAACAAGCAATATGTATCATGTTTGAATCTGATAAAGGCTGATTTCTAATATGTTGAAACAAAGTATTGGAAGAGCATCTCATGTTCATAGTTGGCTTTTGGTTTTTCGGAACGGAATATCCTAATATGCATAACTACTTAGACACATTATGTTAAAAAAAAATAAACTAAATAACATTTATTGAAGGTTAACAGTGTATGTGAAAGGCAAGTTCTTGTCAAAAAAAGAACAAATGTAGGCAAGTCAATAAGAAGCATAATAAAATGGGAGAGGTTGGATGCCTCATTTTCTAATTGACACTATTAAGCAAGGTTCACGGATTCGATATCGGATTCTGTGCCGGTTGCTGATCAGTACCATATCGTACTGTACTAGATATAAAAAAATAAAAAAATCCCACCCAACAGCACAAAAAAAATGAAAAAGAAAATCAGGTCGAACCGATTCCGAACCGGACCAAACCGTCCGGTATCGGGCAGTTTGGGCTGATATCAGACCAAACTGATCGGTTCGATCTGGTTCAGATCATTTTTCGAAAATCTGGTCTGAACCGAACTGATTCTCCGCCGATATGATATAGTACGGGGTGTACTGGCTGGTTCGGGCCGGTACGAAATATCATGCTATCAAGTACTAAAACAGTCTATTGCCTAATTATTACAACATTCGGTTGTAATAGTTGACACACCCTTTGATTATATGATGATGAAAGAATAAAATCAAAGGGCATGTTTGCACATTGTTTAATGATAAACAAATCCCCATGAAACAACAAGAAAAGAGGATTAAAAGCAAGCAGGTATATGTCCTCATTCTTATATTTCTCTAGCACAAAAACCAAAGCCATCATGGTTCAGCTTATAGACACCCACATAATCAATCCACCTTTAGTATGGGGCTTTGGGCTAACATTCCTTTGGTATCCTGGAAACATCCAGGAAGATTTATGCTGCACAACTTTTGAGAGATTGCTGGTGGCAGATGGGTGGTCAAGGACCGCCTTGGCAAATGGCTTGAAGTTGATTTGCTATCTTAGCAAGGCCTCCTTTCAGGCATCAACCACCCATGAAAAAGTTAATGAGGATTGAGGGAGGCGCAAAAATGCCAGGTACAATGGAACCTTCTCCATGCTTTGCAGTGCACTCATCAAAATCAACAATAGCATGGTTTAAGTTCCAATACACAGATATGTGTCCTGCAGATATATAAGTTCAAGATATTGTATAGTAAACCACAGACATCATATCATCCAAGCGATGAGCAAGCATATGCTTCTTCCCTTCTATCTAATGAGATGCTGACCATCCTACAAGAGAATATTGTACTCCTGAAAAACCACAATCCACATTAAACTATGTTGTGTCCGAGAGCTGGGGAGATTGACTGCCACACCCCTGGAAACATGTTTGTAAAAAATAAATAAAAGAATGAGAAGCAATATTAATGACTACTGGAACTTTGACAATAATAATTTGACAACAAGGGTACCAACTATCCAAGTTGGTAAAAGTCTCATGTCTTGTTACAGGGGACCTGGGTTTGTTCCTGCCCTCATTTTGATATTCAGCCTGGTTTCCATCCATCCTAGTTCTCAAAAATATTATCATAGTCATGACACTAGTACTAAAACAAGTAGTAAAGAATAATGCAAGCAGTGACGAGATCATAACTGTAACAAGTATTACTAGTGAATCATCTAGGGATCAAAACTAGATGGAGTGATCTGCATTGCTTGTAGCTATCAGAGTGTGAGCCCATAGCTTAGCTTGAAAACATTCTCCTGTCAGGATGGTCAGCTAATATATGTTACAGAATGAACATACTGAACATATTGGCAGGCAAGGTGGAGAAGCATGTATCTGCTCATTTCTCAAAGGGTAGGATGACTTTGAATCACTGGATGCATAGCAAGAAATAATCAAGAAAAATCGGCACTAAGGCCATTTGGCTATGGTGATGTTGACTATGATGAGTGTTTTGTGGGATATGGAATAGGTTAATTCTATTTTTGGCAGGTAATTGTTAGCAGCATTGTCATTGTCTATTTTCATTGGTTGCACATTGTATTATGGTCATTATGTGATTTAGCATAAACTATGACATATCCTTATGGAATGCAAGCTTCTGAAGATTCCTAGCTGATGCTTATGCTGAAATCTCTTTATTAGTTCTAGCCACTATTTTATTCTTTCTAAGTTCTTATGGTAGGATGTTGTTTCTGAATGTGTTCAAGGTGCTCGTTCTCATGGAAATTTGATTCTCTTTCTCTACTTTCCATATTGAAAGTCTAGTGTTTTGAGTGGTTCAAGCTCTTTCATCATATCCTTTGTCATTCGTTCTCAAAATCTCTTAGTAGGTGGTGGACATTTGCTGAAAAGTGTTTTAGACGTTTATAGGCACAATTATTGGAATTGTTTATTTTCTTTGAACCAGCATTAGTTTCTTGTCATTGGTTATTTAATGTATTCTATGAGCTGACCTTATGGAATGCAAGCTTCTGAAGATTCTCTATTTGGTGCTTATGCTGGTGGGTTTCTGTGTTGGCTTTAATGATCATCTTATTCTTTGCAAGTTCTTGTGGTCTTTTATGAGTAGGAGGCTGATAGAATTTATTCTACGTGTTTTTAAAGCATTCATTCTTGCAAGCCTAGTTTATGTCGAAAATTGGACAGTTACAAGCCCTTTCTTCATAGCATATGTAAGCTTTCGATTTTCACTTGCAGAGGGTAGAGGGATGCTACTGTTTTCATGTTCTCACAAGGCCAAACAATACTGAGGGTTTTGAAATGTCTCTGTATTGATCTTTTGTTGTTTCTAGGATTTTGAAAGGAAATGATGCTGCTAGGGTCCAAGGATTTAAAGGTTGATGCAATTTTGTGAGCTTCGACTATTTGGTGTTGAATGTGTGCTTACATTGCAAGTCCTGCATGATGATTGTACTATTTCAAGTGCAATTTGTCCCATTCATTTTTCTAGTTGTAACTATTGATCCCTTGTCCAACTTTTTTTGGGCACCGGTGAACAGCAATGCGGTTCAAGTAACATATTTACTAATTAGATCGTATTTATAGAATTGCAAGCCCTTGAACTGTGATTCTTGCGTAACTCCTCTTTTTTTCTTTTTTCTTTTTTTAATTTATTTACTCCTATTTTTATTACAAAGTTATGGCATGACTTGATAACATTATATATGTTTCTTAATACAGAATCAACCGAGCATTTCTTCCCATTCTTTCTGTCATTCCTACTTCATTGAACATTTAACCTGAATCTTCTCAAGAACATCACTATCGGCAAGAAAGATTTTCAGAATTATAACACACAATGATTAATTGAAAGCCTTAATGTCGTTGTGGATCAGTCAAGTTAGATTGTGTTGCAAGCTCTGGTTCCTTTGACTACTGTTACATCTCACGAGCAGAATGATCAGCTAATACGCATTTCTCAGAAGCCATCGATTTCCATGCAACATTTACTACTATCTTGCTGTTGATAGAACTTTAATACTTTTGATGATAGGTTATGAGAAAAGCAGCAAAAGTTGCTTAGGATGGTTGATTCAGGGAGCGGCCATGCGCCGCTGATATATGAATGAGAAGTTTGCACCTTAAAGCTTCTCAACATGTCTCATTCCATCTTTAATTGTCTCTGCACCATCTCATAAAGACCAGAAAGTGTGTAATTAAAACAGAGCCCCAGCTCACCAAGCTTAGGTAGTGGAAGAGAATTCCATGCCGAACCACTTCCCATTGGCCGTTAGCTCTTTTGGTACTTGGTGCATCCCACCACTGTCTTGAAGCAGGTGGTTCTCTGTCTTCTGATATGGAAACCTCTGCAAGCTTCGATCCAGTGGCTTCAAGTTCTTCATTTCAATTCTTCTGCAACTATTGTGTGATCCCAACTTCTCACTCAAAATAGTATTTCGTGATTAATTGTATCTTCTAACATTGGCAAGGATGGAGAAAGAGAATCTTCCGTGAGACTCGAGAAGAGATTTAAAATTTCCATTTAGTGCATGTTTGGATATTCTTATAAAATTGGACTGAAAATTCTATAAGAATTAAATTTGTTGGCTCATCTAACTTGTTTTTCTAAAATTGTGTTCAAATCTAGTCCAAATTTTACTCTTTAAAATAGATAAATAAATACATAAATAAAAGGATCTATAAAGGTTTATTTTTTTTCCATAATATTTGGGCTGTTGGTTGGTTGATACAAGAATATGCTCAAATAGATAGTCCAAATCATAAATCCATACAATTACATTGAAGGAGAAGTCAGGGCTCTCCTTATATGCCATGTGTCGAGATCTTAACTTTCTACGATGGATTTTTTTTTCGACTGTATTTTTTTTTTCTTTCTAAATCCTTTCCAAGCTTTTTTAAATCTTTTCGAGCCTCACAGACACCCTCCTTCCCGCTTTTCTTGCTGCCATCTTCCGTCAGTCTCCGCTATCGCCTTCCTCCCCATCATCACCGGCGCCGGCCTTCCCCCTCAAATCTTCTTCAAGTACTTTTTTTTCACAGATATCCAAAAAAAAAAGATACCGACCTCCTCCCGTTCTCTCGATGCCATCTCCCACCGATCTCCACCATCACATTTCTTCCCACCATCATCAGCCTCAGCCTTCCACTCCGACCTTCCTCAAGTGCTTTTTTCCCGTAGATTTTTGAAAAAGAGAAAGAAATGAAAAGAAAAAAAAATTAATCAATTTATGTGTGAAAAAGTTTTGCCTTTTAATTTTTTTGATTTTTTTAATTTCTATTGATTTTTTTATATTTTTTTATATTTTTTTCGCGTCTTCTATTCTTAGGAGCCTCAGTCGGGTGGGTTTTCTTTTCCCAAGCAGTGGCAATTTTTTTTTTTTTTTTGTAGCTTTGAATCCTTCCCGAGCTCTCATCTTACATGATTTTCAGTTCAATTTATAAAAACAAGCCCTTACAAGGAATGATACACTGGAGCCTGGAGAAAGAGCAAGCAGTGAATCTTTAATAATTTTACTGTATGAAGGATGATAAAACGGAGGAATAGCAACTACTAAATCTTATATAAATTTAGTGTCCATCATGATATGAGGATTTTTATAGTAGGGATTTTGATAAGTTTTCATATATACTTGATGAAGATAATTTAGATACAGTTTTTTTCCCATATCACTGAAATATGTCGAGTTCCATGTTTCTACAGATACTCCATATGTTGGTATGAAATATTACTAACGAAAATACCATAAAAGCTTCTTATGCTAACGCGACGTGAGGTCTTGTGCAGTATTTATTATTTAATAGATAAGTTTAGTGTGGATTCCTTCAGAGAAAAATAATGTATTTATGTATAGGATCACACGTATTTAATGCATAAATCCCACCGGGTTTCACTTTTAAAATTTACATGGCGGTATGGTTTAAATTTACGTGAGTCATGGAGAGGAAATATATATATATATATATATATAT
>KE504809.1:1145251-1158565 GCA_000441515.1 Elaeis oleifera | reverse complement strand
GATGTGTCCCATCTCTCCTAGCTCTTTCGCTTCCTCCTCCATCTGCCTCCTCGCTGTCGACCTCCACGCCCCTACTCTCTTCCTTCTCGCCGTCTTCTCCCCATCTGACTTTTTTCACCTTCTCTCCCTCAAGAGTGCCCTCCCTACCATCTCCTAAGCCGCTGCCCTCTATTCCTTCATCGTCTCCCTTCTTCCCCAGCCCCCTTAGCTTTGGGAACTAGGGATCAAAGGATCTCCTGATCCGTTAAAGAAGAGAAAAGGAAGAAATAAAAAAGAGGAGAAAAGAAGAGGAAGAGAAAGAGAAGAGGAAGAAAAAAAAGAAAAAAAAGAGAAAAAAATAAAGTGAGAGAGATTTCTCTCTCCTCTCCAAGGATAAAAGAAACGTCTTGGGCCTGATGAAACCATTCCAGGAGGAGGACATTGGGGAGAGGAGAGTGAGGGCTTATGGGATCTACCCTAATGCCTTCTTCTTCAACCATGACTGTCTTCCAAATATTCGCAGATTCGATTATGTCCATAGGGATGGAGATCGGAACACTAACATTTATGGTGAGAGCTATCCATGACATCCCAAAAGGGAGGAAGGTGTGCTGAGTTATTTCCTATTAATTGGAGCTACATTGAGAGATAGAGGAGGCTGGTGGATGACTATGGGTTCCAGTGCGAGTGTGATAGGTGTCAGGTGGAGAAGAATTGGAAGGATGATGAGGAGGTGGAGAGTATCGAAAAGGAGGAGGGAGGTGAAGGGATGGAGACTTTGGAGGAAGAGAATACTGAGGGGGAGATGGAGATGGGAATTTTCCTCATGCCTATTCTTTGTGAGATATCTGTGTGATAGGGAGAATTGTGAAGGGACATTGGCCCCTCTGCCACCATCACCTCATGGTACACCGTCGAATGTATAGAGTGCAACATCTATAGCCGTTGAGGGTAGAAGACATTATCGATGAAGATGTTGTGGAAGATGGTGATGGCAGTATGAACGATGAATGAACTTAATTGCCAGTTCTTGCATGTATTACTTTCTCTTTCCTTCTGTATTTAAGTGTCTTGACCCAGTCTTTGACTATTTCTCATTTTTCCACTTATTAGAATCAATTTTAATATCAATCTCCAAATATATAGTATATATGAGGGGATTTTTTTTTCCTTTATACTGTTAATTAATTAACTTTTCATGGAATTACTTTTCATGTGAGTTGGTCCCTTGAGGTTTTGAGAGCTTAATCTTATCTAAGATAATGTATCTAATATTAAATAAAATCAAATATTGGTTTAAAAAAAAATTATATCCATGCAGGTTATAAGCTAGTTTTAATAAAGAGTTTGAAGACTTTATTTATATGAATTCATTGTGAATAGGAGAGTAGATTGCATTTATGTATCTGAATACTGCTATTCTTGTCAATTCCATAAGGACGATCATTTTGCTTGAAGAAATATTATATATGTACTGATAAAATCACATAGTCCATTGGGCTATAATCTAGGCAGGCCAACCCCATGCTTTAAATGGACTTGGCACTTGTCCAATGTTGTTGGGCTGGAGTTACGAAGAAAGGCCGATTTTCGGAACACCACGATGACCTTCACATTATAACTTCTGATTAGTCTTTTTTTTTCTTTCTATCAAACTCTCTACTCTTTGCTGTTTTAAGTTATTGGAGATCCCTTCACCACCTCTACAAAGCAATCTTCACATTCTTTGGACAAACGGAGGGAAAGCAATCTTCAACAAAGATGGAGAAGAGGATTGGATTTAGTAATGGTGGTAATTTCTCGGACAATCTAGTTGGAGAGAAACAAGGGATTGTTGAGGAAAAAGCTCGTTCCAAAATCAGGTAATAGCTAATGTAAAGTTATTATTGAATAGTTGGACCAAGGGTATTAATGAAAAGAAGCTGAAATAATACCGATTTGGTTAGTTGAAAGCTTTTTTGCAATATTCTATCTCATGGCTAAAAGGTTCTAGAGGTGATTTTATAATGAGTTTAAGCAGTAACAAGAATGGTGATTGGAAGATACATATTTAATACCATTTTAATAGTACAATCAAATATAGTTACAGGATTCATTTATAAAAAATAATATAAAATTTTATTTACTGCAACTACAAACAAGCTAAATCAAATACTAAAAATACAGTTGTAAATTAATGTAGCAATTACGATCGCATGCAATCTTATGTAGGGCATGTTTGGATGTCTACACCCCAAATCTCATGAGATTCGTGGGTTAGATCAAGTCAATCACTTAAGTCTGATTAAATTTGATTTATATTTACAAAACCCCAAAATTATTGAAGTGGGTCGGCCCGAGTCCTATAGGAAGAAAAAAAATCTCAACAGATTATTTTTTCTTTCTATGGAATCGGGCTTGCCTCCCTATAATGGTTCTTTGAGTTTTTATAAGAATAGTCCTATTCCGATCTAATTTAACTGGTTGTTTTAATTCAATCCATAAATTTTATGAGATTTTGGATTCAAATATCCAAACAAATTTTACTTATTTTTTTTTCAAATGTCCAAATCATCTTTTTGGAGAGTTTTATCATACATCATTCCAAGGTTTGGTCTCAAATGGAATTTATGGGCATAAGATTCGTCATGTTAGCCACGATAATGTCAGCATCTTTGTGAAATCCCTCTATCCAACATCAATTAAGCCGAGGATGTTTACCACAACCAACCAACACCCAACCCCCCCCCCCCCACCACAACAAACACATGCAAAAAAATAAAAATAAAAAACCAAGGAGAAAATAAAAAAATAAAAAATAAAAAACCAAGGAGCAAAGTACTGTCATCATAGGCTGAGCATATCGGACACCTGATATTATGTTAAACAATATTATGACCCCTGAGAATATCTGGATAATATCAGAAACTTCTATTTTGTCCTATCGAATTCTAGAAGCAAACATGAAGCAACCCTGTCTAGAATCCATAAACCCCTTAAACATGACCTTCTAGATTCCTCAATCCACAAGGGACAAGCCAACAGATTTATTAAATGGGCTCTGGAACATGGATAGGCTTAAATTGCCCATGAGAAAAATGTCCAAGGGCCAACTCATCAATGCTTTAATCCATGCCACGTGGATAGACTTTACTGACATTTGGGTCATTGTCCTCGGAGATTTACGTATGAATTTGACTCCAACAAATACAAGTACGTGAAATATATAAATAAACACAAAGGACACTATTTTTTTTTTTTTTGTTGAGGACATAAATAAACAAAAGGACACATGGTTTTGACTCTAAAAACAATCATAGCTTTAGCGTTACGGTTCAATTTCATATCATATACGTTTGCTGAGGTAGAGTCGCCTTGGAATGGAAATTTCAAGTCATGAAGGGTGGGAGTTGGTTGACAAATGATTCCTATTCGCGGTCTCGCACATCTTCTAGTCTTTCAAGCATATTTACTGGTTCAAAGTCCACGCTGGGGAATTGGTTCTAGAAACCGTTTTTAGTGAGTCAAAGTCAAGTGGTCATCTTGTTCAAATATCCATAGCATTCTTTCATATTCTTATAGATTACACGTGCAAGACTTTAGCATACGTAGTTTACCTCTATTGCGAAGTAGACCTAATAAAATGTAGACTTTGAGATTGTTGAGTATTGCTCAGACTAATCTGATTATTTTATAATATCAGTTTGAGTTCAAATCGACTTACTCTATTAAATGTATTTCTTGTAATCCTAAAAGAAGAGAATAATTCGAATATTCTAAAAATCTGATGTATTAAAGAAAGGATTTGAAGGAAAATGTTTGATTATGTAATCTCTAGCTTTTTGTAATAGAATTTTTGCATCAACTCGGTCTGTGCATATAGGTCAACATAGCAACCATATAAATATTCTCTTTGCCTGTTGCAATAGAAATTTATATGATGAAGAATGATCAAAATTTAGTAGATTTGTACAACTGTCTTTTGCTGAGAGGATATTGTACGTGGAAACGTTAGAAGATATTTCCTCAAGTGCTTAAAATGGATGATTCTTTCATAATTTCTATGGTTTGATTGGTCGCACTCATGGTTATTTTCAAAATAGAAGAAAAAATGTACCAGATTATGAACAACACATCACATTTGACATTGTAGCAAAAACTTTATACCAAGATTCTCAGTAGCTAACTCATGTCCATCTCGTAACTCATGGACCATTGAGCAAAAAGATAGGTAATAAGTCTTATCAATTAAGTGGGAAGTGGATTGGTTGTGCAAAGGTGAAAGATCTACTTCATTAAGTAATGATTGCAAGTGGAATTTTTGCCGCAACAAGGGAATAAAATGTAGTGGTACCATTTTTAACCTAATGCAACTTACTTCAACGATACTTAAACAATGACCATAATAAGCAATCAAATGACAAGGACAAAAACTCAAAACAAATATTTCCTACTTGGTATCATTGTTATTTTTGTATTTCTGTTTCCCAATTAATTAGTCAAATGTCTTAACAAAATTGACATAGGAGATAGCACTTGCAAGAAATTTTTGCCGGTTCTCGCCTTTATTTATGCATTTTTTATAAGTAATAAATATGCAAAATATCTAAAGATTTCACAAATAATACAGAAATATAAATCTAATGACTTCAGTAGCTTTTTTCTCAAAAATCTCTAAAGATTTCACAAATAAGCAAAAATCTCTATATAAACTTTTCATAGATGTTTAAAACAAAATAAAAAACAAGCCCATAATGAGGCACGTTTTTCTCATGCAAACAAAACAATGAAAACTAATTAGGTCAGTGTGTAGCACATGTAAAGGCTCTTCTTTTCAAGTGGAGCTCCACCAAACCTTGGGTCTCTCTTGTTTATGTTTTAAAGTGTTCTCAGGTTTCCAAATTCTATCACTTTATAGTTCAACTTCTGATTAACCCATGTAGTAGGTGCTCCTTAAGGTGGTGTTTAGCTTCATGACAAAAAGTTGGGAATATGAATGAATTAACCATACATGTACAGTAGATGCATGCTATGGGTGTTTGGTTGAGAAAGGGGTCCAAAAGAATATCCTGTGATGAAGTTAATTCGTTGCCGAAATAAGTGGAGTGGTTAGGTGGCACTTCACATTCTCTGGCCAAAATTTCCTCTTTAATACTACATGAGATGGTATGGAAATTTTATCTCATGGACATGCCTCCCTACCCGACCTCCACCCTGCACCTACTCACCTTCGTAATCATGGACAACCATGTGCTACTTCTCATTTGATGCAGTGGTAATTCTTTTAAATTTTTAGTAAATACACAGTCATTTAAATTTTTGCATTAAAAATATATATGTATGCATGGATTTTCTCATAACAATTATTTAACAGTACCCCCTCAATTTAGGATCAATTTTATTTAACATCTTTCAAATTTAAAAAATTTCAAAATGATCATTAAATTTAATTAAGTGGTTCAATTGATCTGAGCTGCATTCGACATCCAACACCGAATGATATCATAAAGAATAATTTATTTTATTAAATAATTTATTTATCAAAAAATATCTTTCTTCTCTTTTCATCCCTCCTCAATTCTACCATTTCCTCTTCTTCCAATACCTCAATTTCTATCTAAACAGCATCACTATTTCCATCCTTTCTCTTTATCTAATCTAGTCTTGAGCTTTATCCACTTCCACTATTTTCTTCTTTCTGATACTTCATCATTCTTTTTCTAAACTGTCTCAGTCCTTATTTTTCTCTCCATCTAAAATATTCTTTGCAATGATATTTCAATCTTAAAATTTTTTATAAAATAATATGATGAAATCTTATAAGCCCAAACAAATGAAGGATGCTGTGGCCACGTTGAATTACTTAGTTTACTTCGGAAACTATTTTAAAATATTTAAAATATAAGGGTACTAAATAAAGCTAATCCTATCTAAATATTTTTTATTTAAATCAAATGGCAGCACGTATAAATAATTAATGTGACTTATTTTTTATTTTTATTTTTATTTTTATTTTTTTCCTTGAGAGGGCAGTTTTGTCTTGTTATAACTAAGATACAAACTTAAACAATACGGAAAGCTATCTAATCACAACAGCACATCCTCTATATATATATTTTTTATCTCAATTGAATCCGCGGTATAGATTATTGAGTATTGACTACAGACACGCCTTCAGAAAGCTATGCAAGTGTAAATTTAATGCCTTAAATTTAAAAAGGTAAAGATGTGGACGAGCAGGATGGGGAAGTAGCCGTCTTTCGTCTCTTTCAGCAGCTTTTGAATATAGAAGTTCATCATCTCTATCGATCATTTTAGACTCCAAACCAACGTAGTTAAAATATGAAGAAGGTCTTGCCAAAATATATGCAAGTTACGACATTTTTTTTTACGAATTGTTGACCGAGAACTATGCTACTCTCAATAATACCTTAAATAAAAGTTAAATACGGAGAATTTAATTTGTTTCACTAATTCATGATTAGATCATCATGCCAAAAAACACATAATGCAGCACTTATAGAATGGTAGCTTCAAGGTCACATAAATACAGGCCCACCAATCATGTTAGAGAAAACATAAAGAATTCAATAGAACTACTCGTGGAAAGTATCCATTAATGGCCAAGCAGAAGTGAGATATATTGATGCGTAATTTGAGGTAAGGACTAACGTATTCACACCCAATGAAGCTTATCCTTTTATTTATGTTATAGCTTACCACTTACTCCATTTTTTAATTCAGGTTGGATGGCCCAATCAACATGGGAAAATAGGAAAACATATGCCTCCCACCGATCAAATACGAGACCCACCCCACTTTGAGGGTGCTCTATTGATGTGGTAATCCGACCAAACAATTGGCTTCAATAGTTGGGGCAAAAACAAATAAACTGCACTTGCACCATATGTAATTCAAAGTTGAAACAAAGCCCTAAATGTCTCAACCATTCTCAAATAGGGATCAAATGGATGCCTTGAATATTAGAACTCCATCAGACTAATAGCATAAACATGGATAATAACATCTAATATAGTATATAGCATGGTCGAAATAGCCACCATGTCTTGTAAATGAATGTACCAAAAGCTAATGAAAGAATTGCATCCAAGGTCTTGAAGTCCTCCCTAAATTGTAGATGGGCACCTAAATTGCACATTAAAGAAATTTATGATCCAGTCCTTGGTTGTCATTTCACATTTTAACCTTAATGATTGGCTACTCACTTTGGGCCGATGATACAACAAATGAGACGAAAAATATGTGAGGGACCAACCAAATTTAAAATGCTAAATCTCCATGGCAGTCAAGCCAAGAACCAATAGCGAAATGAAGCAACAAGAAACCATCCAGGTTGGACTAACTACCAAAATTTCTAGCCCGCCGCCAACGAAAAGAAGCGTTTAAGCACCAGTGTACCGCAGTGCACGCCATACCACCCATCAAAGACCCTTTCACCGGTAGACCTATAAATCTATTTGTGCGTTCCTTCCTAATAGCGATCACAAACACCTACCAAGCCCCCCTGCAAGCGTCCAACCGTAGATTTTCCTCTCCGCCCCCACAAAACTAGCCCGAGCCGCCTTCTTCGCCCTCGTTCCCTTCTTCCATCCCCAACTTCTCCATCCATTCTCTCTCTCTCTCTCCCTCCTATTCCAACCCTATTCCGGGGATAAAATGAGGGGAATAACTTACTGGTTAGCGGAGCACCCGCCATCGTGGGCTTCCGGTGGAGCCACGCCCAATCCTGGGGTCCACCTGGTCCTTTCTCTTCTCCGCCATCGCGCTCTATCTCTGCCTCTCTCTCTTCCTCCATCTCGTCCTCCGCCTCGCCGGTCGCCGCCGCCCCGTCCCCCTCGGCCCCCTCCCCACCATCCACTCCCTCGCCATGGCCCTCGCCTCCGCCACCATCTTCGCAGGCATCCTCCTCTCCTCCGTCGCCGAGATCCGCGACACCCGCTGGTTCTGGCGCCGCACCAAGACCACGCCTTTCCAGTGGCTCCTCTGCTTTCCCCTCGGGACTCGCCCCACCGGCCGGGTTTTCTTCTGGTCCTACGCCTTCTACCTCTCTCGCTTCCTCCATCTCCTTCGGACCTTCATCGCGATCCTCCGGCGGCGGCCGCGGGCGCTGGAGCGGCTCTTCAGCCACTCGGCGCTGGTGTGCATGTCCTTCCTCTGGCTCGAGTTCTCGCAGTCGTTCCAGGTGGTGGCGATTCTGTCGGCGACGCTGGCGCACGTGGTGGTCTTCGGTTGCCGGTTCTGGGTCGGGTGGGGCTGCCGGTGGCAGGCGGCGGCGCCTTCTCGTGCTTCCCGGTGGTGGTGGCGTGCCAGGTGGGGCTGCTGGGGTGCAATTTGGTGTGCCATCTGGGGGTCCTCCTGCTCCACCTCTCCAAGGGGGGCTGCAATGGGATCGGCGCCTGGGTGTTCAATTCGGTGCTCAACGCCGCGCTGTTCGTCCTCTTCGTCGATTTCCACGTCAAGAGGGCGGTCAGGAGGCGGAAAGGTCTCGCCTTGGACGACGATTGCGGCAGCGTCCGTTGTTACCCGACTCATAATTCCGGATCTTCTGAGGCTAAGAAGAGCAATGATTGCGATTCAATAAAGTGATTGGAGGAAGAGGATGAGGAGGGAGAAGAATAAGAATTCTTCTACTCTTCTTCTCCATTTTCCGTCACCTCCACGTTTGTATAGGTGAAATATTATGAGATGATGAATTATTTGGAGAGGCAGAGGGAGAATTATAGTAATTCTTGGGGAAAAGGAGAAAAGTACCCTTTTGTATAATATACTTTATATATTCAAACATAGAGAGAGTTCTTGAAGTTTTGCTTGATTGTTCTGTATTTCCTTTTTTTTTTTTTTGTTGTCTCTCTCTTTCCTAGTCATCAAAATCCAATGCTTCAAATTTTTTCTCAAATAAGCTTCTTAAGAATAAAAAGCGAAGATGCAATGCAACTTAGGTACATTTCTGATGGCCAATATATAAATATTCTTTCCCTGATTAAATCCCGCCTCTGAATTTTGTCTAGCAAGATCTAAATATTTGAACTTTAGTATCAAATTCTCTGAAGCTAGCTTTCCTTTCCAGTTCTCACAAAGTTTCTTTTATTCCTTTATTGTTCCCTTGAGCATTTTCATTTCATGCTTTAAAGAGCGTCCATGAAGGTTGTGCCCGTCTGGGCCTGCCCGCCGGCATGAAGTTTTCTTCAGATTAGAATGGATCTTATCAGGAAGTCATCCAGGCCACCAGATGAAAGTTTTTGGCTGCTAATAGTTTAGCCTGCGGAAGTGTCATGAAGTTTTTGCCGGGCTTTGCAGATGGGAAGGTGGACCCCTTGAGAGAGAACTTAGCATCAGAAGGCCTTGTCTGACTCAATTATCATAAGCCGACACATGAAATCTGAGTGATACAAACTCACTTCTCATAAACAAACACATGAAATCTGAATGACACCATCTCTCCTGATTGCACTCCTCGAGTCGTGCAAGATCCCTTGACTCCATGAGCTTATCATCCTTTACTGCAAGCGGCAACAAAAGCGGTTTCTTCTCGTCTTGTTGCTCCTTCCATCTCCCGTTTTATTCAGAGAACTGGCGTACAAGTGCGTACGTTTTCTTATGTTTGGTGAGACACCATCCAAACGTTTTAACCTAGCAACCTTGTTTCCACTTTGTCCCATCCTTTGCAGCACATTGTTCAAGATGTAACGCTAATTAAACATAACAACTAAAAAATGTCTAATCCACAAATAACGGATAAATGGATATCGATAGACTGGTGTTTTTGCAAGTAGTAACTCAAAACCTCATAATAACACAGTTTCATCGCTCATATGCAACTTGGTCCAGGGTCGAGCGGAGTTAGTCTCCAGATTGTGTTAGTGCTGGAACATCAGTATTTGGCAGCGTATGCTCTGGGTTTGGCCACAGCCGTTCCACCCATATTATTGCCATCCCAAGCACGGCTGATTCTCCAAAATAATTTCTCCATCCGAAAACATAAAAAAAAAAAGCTGTACGTGTAATTTCATTTTACCACCAACAAACAGCTTTCGTCAAAATCACCAAAGCATAATGCGACACACGTGGAAGATTTCTGTTGTTGTTTCGTTATCTAAATGCTCTGAATGATTTTGACATGTTGCCTGCCAAGCCTCAATCGAAATCTCCTCGAATCGTGACAACATAGTCAAGTTGCCACCGATAGAGAAATTCTTTGTACCGCGGGCCGTAATATCCGACCTGCAGTGCACCACTTCGTCCTGTTGAGCCATAGCCCTCACTCACCAACATATATTTAATATTTATAATTTTTTATTAAAATTTATATAATAAAATATTTATAATATATTATAAAAAATTATAATATTTATATAAAAATAAAATTTCAATATATGATACTATAGCATCGATATAGAATATTATATTTTTTTGAAAAAAATATTTTATCATTCAAAATTTCAAACGAAAATTAAATTATAGACATTAAATGGATATTAAATGCATGTTGAAAAATAATGGATATATGATTCAAACGGATGAGATAGTGCGCTCCACGTCGGATTTTCTGCACCACAGGAAGTGCACAAAAAATTTCTCTTACTGATAGAGATCCCTAATATATGATTTTTTAAAAAAAAAAAAAAGTACAAATTCATACTTCATATCTTTAAATTAAAAATTATATAGACCTGTAAGTTACGCTATACAAACAGGGTACGAGCAAAAAATAGTAATCATTTTTGACAGAATTGCCCTCAATATATGCCACCGTCCGTTAAAAGATTCCAACGATATGCTGATCCCTGTACCAGACTTTACGGTCCAGGAAATATCAGTTGGCTCCATGTACATGGTCTTCAAATCAAGAGGTCAGGTCGCCCTTTTCAGCCAAAATCTATAGAAAAAATAATAACTGAGATCCATCCATATCATGAAAGATCAAATAGACGAATATGCCGCATCAAACACCCACATGGTGGATACGACAACGTAGGGCTACGCCGGTCTTCTACACGGCTGCCTAACTGGTCAACCCAAGAGTAGGACATGCCATAAATTTGTTAAAACATGGAATAAACTTTTCAAAGATAGACGCTATGTCAATAGTAGGTGCGAAATCCTCTCGTGCTCGAGCTCTGACGTGAACCTTTGAGGTGACGAATGGAATTCATGCTCCCCACGTATTGCGTCCCTACAAGAAAAAGAGTGCGGGTCACCGTCCAGAGGAACAATCATGCTAAGCCTTATTTGATGTCACTTGTCACCTAGACGTATGCCCGTTGCAAACTAAACAAATTTAAAAGTTCTGTACTGGAGAGAAATCCATAGGCCATGAAGCTGCAGAGACGGAAACAATCAAATGCGATCCTTGAAAGTTCGCAATGCTATGACAAGCCAAGTTGAAACAAGTAGGTGACAATATCAGTTGAAGGCAGATACAAATATACGCTGCCATTTTTGCTGAGCTCATGGCACAGGTCATGTTGATTCCGAGCCATTGAAGTCTCACCTAAATGTCACGGGACCGTCATATTTGTTGGTTCACCGCATAACAGAGCCTCTCTTTGCCAAAGGCTGCTTTTCAGCTGATGTTCTTAGAATTAATCTGCATGTCTGAACTTGCTGAGTTGCTGCGTCGACAAGGAAAAAAAGAAGCTAATATCATCAGGACTAAATCTAGCTGGATGCACTGAAGCTCCTGCACACGATCATTTAGAATCATAAGCATCATAAAGATCAATGGGAAATTTGGGACAAAAGTGGTGGTCGACATTGGCTTTATGCAGCTTTTATTATAACCTTCAATGTTACCTCCAACTTCCACAATCTTCGATTTCATTGAAACTTTTGGAACACTTTGGACAGCCAAATAAATTGCAACCAACTTTACATGTCATCTAACATCTAATTTAAAATAATCAAGGAAACAGTTGGAGAAAACTTGTAATGTTATTAGCAGATAAACCCCTCAATGTGGCAAACCATTTGCATTTTTCTTGATCTCCTCAAAGACATACAGATTTCATGGGTGCACAAATACTTGCAGGAACTAATATTTCCACAAGTAGATGACAATCTTACACCTTAGGAACAGAATGTAAAAAATTCAGAATTAACTGTGAAGCAGTAACACAGTTAATAGCAGATAAAACTGTTCATTGCAGGCATGTTTAGATGCTGGCATAAAATGTCCGTCCCCAAACTGCATGTGTGGCCAAAATTGATGGAAGTGGTGTTGATGAGAGAGAAGAAACTAGAGGATCTCAACTATTATAAAGGGTAATTTCCAGCATCCCAACTATTGTGGATTGTATGATTTGAAGTTCCCCAATCAGAAGAATTCTTCTCTTTCACTTTTAGTAGCCATGTAAGAACCAACCTTCACATACTCACTCCTTGCAGGCATCCAAGCAGCCCCTCCATGTCTGTTGAATGAGCTAGAGAAAATGAAAGGGAAGAAAAAACAACATGCCTTAGACATCAGAGCTCATCCAATATGACAATATGCAATTGGCATCAATGTATTTCCATAGAAGAACTAATATATTCAGGTCAACAATGAATTTGATGCTATTATAATGTGACTGCCAAATGCTATGCTCCATCTTTGAAGGAATGTGGTCTATTGATGTTCATATCACCAGATCACATGTTCATTGCTTTTCAGAGTCAAGGACTGGATTCTTTGATTAGCCTTGAACAATAGAAAAAGCAATTTTCCAGTTTCTTTCCTTTCATATTTTAAATCTCGTCACATGGAAAGCATGCCTTCAAGATAGACCCGTCGAATATTGCATTAAATTCTAATGTAACCAGGATTCTATTAATAGAGGCATTCACATTGAAATTTCTTGTTAGTGTTCCGTCTGGCAATAAGGAATTCTTGTTCCATAACAGGGGTTAGGTTTAGGGACTTTATAAATGTGTCTAATCCATAGTATAGGCTTATGAGAGAGACAAACCTAGGAGGATTTTCCAAAGGTAGTCAAGGCAAGGCCATGACATCAAGAGGCAGAAATGTACCTTGTTCCAAATCTGAACTCCGGTGTCCTTTCCTTTTCCTGGAATTTCTTTTATTTATTTATTTATTTATTTATTATTATTATTATTATTATTATTATTTTGGTTGGGGTTCGATTGTGTCCTCTGTAGTTTCACTCACTTAAATACTATTCCTCTTGCATGGAAAATTTGTTTATTAATTATTTCTTAGTTGATCAGTTGGGGATTGTTGTGTACATGGTACCTTGTGGTCGTCAGAGGCAGCGCCTCGGACCTCACGAAGTATTGTCCGCTCTGGGTGTGCGGCGTGCGTCCGCGAACGGGACCACAGCACCGACCCCGCACGGATTT
>KE504809.1:1090675-1114233 GCA_000441515.1 Elaeis oleifera | reverse complement strand
CCGTCGGCGTCGGCTCGCCGGCCACTAGGAGCCTCGCAACGGAGGCACCGTCTGTTTGGTAGGTTCTCCGCCTCCTTCCGAGCGCTCTCTCTCTTTCTTGCTCTCTTGAAAGCCCTATCGAGTGATACGGAGCTTAGAAGCCCTCCGACGGCTGCAGCCGGCCACCGCCGGCCTCCGGTGGCTCCCACCTCCCTCCCTCCCTCCTCTCTCTCTCTTTCTCACTTTTCGTTCTTTTTCTTCGGTACCGTCGGTGTATCGATTTTACCGACCAAATCGTGCCGGTTCTTCGCCGGTCCGGTACGAGACGGGGTGTACTGACCAGTTCAACATGGTATGGCAAACCTTGATTGGGCCTACTATCAATTCAGCCTATCTTGATTCATTATGACCTGAAACACAAAAAATAACCTCTCTGCATGTGGGGCTAAGGCTGTAATTCTGATCATCCCTAGGTGCTGCAATGGCAAGAGCCTTCTCATTGGGCCACCTCAATTATATCAAAGATTGGCTTTGTGAATCTAGTTTGCCAATCATTCTTAAAAAGTGCTATCAATTGCAAACTGCAAGAAGATGACACCATTGATTGCAGGCATGGTAAGAGATGCACTTTATTATTTAAGTTTTTTTACTAGTTTTCAAGGGACAAACTACCAAACCACAAAGCTGAAAGATAACCCCCATGAAGACAATCAACGTCTGAAATGAATGCATTGATTGCATGGTTATCACCATAGAAAAGATTAAAGGCATGTGGTATAAGAATCATATAGAAGCTCTCACTAGCACCAGAGTTTATACGGAGAGGCCATGCGCACTATGACCAGAAAGAGGTATTACATAGCTAGAGGAGGAAGAACTAATTTGCAATCGATTCATTACCATCTAAGTATGATAATTACATGTCCAATCATTAATACCAGCAAAAAGACCACAGCAATTCAAAGTGGATCCTTAAGAATTCTTGATCAAGCCACAAGAACATAAATCTACAAGAGAAAGCATATGAAATAGATAGATGCCAAATGACATTGAAAAACCACAATCTAGGATGATAGGATTGATCTTCAAATATGGACTATAATCTCATCAAGTTGCTTTGGAGATGGTAGTAATTAAGCAAAAGTGGCTCAAGAACAATCTACTGCAAATGTCACTTCAGTTGTAAAGCCTCTGCAAGATTATGGTATGCCTACTTGGAATTGCTGCTGGAAATAGCTAAGTATTACTCACGTAAATGTACGGTGCTATGTGGCAAGTTTGACCATGTTTCTCATTTGTCTTGGGATGAAGAAGAAGTCAAATATAACCGACCAAGGAAATTGTTTGAGCATGTGCTGTTGAAGGTATAAACTTTATACTCAATATACCCACACTACACTCTTTTCTTCAATTTATTGCCAGATTATAAAATTCTCTTTATATGTTCTAAGCCATAGACATAATCAACAACATAGAGCAAGTAGGCATGTTCAAGCTTAAATAACAGGGCATGAATATCAGGTCATGTAATGATGTACTTTTATATGCATATGCAGAATGTAATACATGGATGAGAAGTTACAACTGCAGTATGATCCTTCTGATGTTTAATCTCATCTAGCTTATTCTTTCATTTAATCAATTATTTCTTCAATGAATCAGAGTGTACCTCCAAAAGATCACAACTGTTTAAGGATAAAAAAGCAGGAAACTATTTATCTTGTGACTCAAAGTTAGCAATTTTCCCACAAGTTAAACCAATATTCACAGATGGCACCTCTCCACTCGAGTTACTCACAGTTGAGTGGAAGATGGTTACCCGATCAAAGTAACTTCAAATTCGAACCAGGATATCAAGCAATGGTCACTAGAGCGTTAGATGCTAAGTCCTTAGCAAATCCAGAAAATCTAACAGAATCTATTTAAATAAGTACAAACAATCCAAGGAGAGATCTTGATGCCTATGGAGCAGGTCTAATATGTAAATTTTGAACTGAATGCCTTTAACCTTCAAATTTAGATCTTCAACACATACACCTATATACTTAGTAAAACCATATGAATAAACTTTACAATTTGAGTTTGTCTCCCCCCTCCAAGGGTGATTCTCATACAGCGGATATATCTAAGAAGAACCCATAAAGTGTTAGAATTATTTTCCAGGAGTCAATTATACAACATAAATGTGACAAGCTTGCAGAGGTAACTATTATCATAGTTTCCACGTATTAGAAAAAAAAAAAAAGGATAAAATGAAATGCATTAACAATTCAAATTTCAACCTAGGCATTCTAATAAAAAGTCAATATTGGACAATATAGTTATGACTGAGGCCCCTTTCAGTCATACCTGATCAAAAATGATTAGAAGTTTCAAAACACGAATAAAATCATTAGAAAAGACTCACAGAGTTAACAAATTTAGAGATGGCAGATATGGATAGTTTTAGTGGCACTGAAAAGGGGTCTGAATTTCATGATTAACATTTAATATACCAAAGAATTTATAACCTTGATATTTATGTATGCACTATAAGAAGCTTCAGTGGTAGTGTTGCATAAGATAGATGTGCACTCTTGTTAAACAGCGATTGGCAGCTTGACAATGTGTCCAGAATCTGGGAATTCAAATAACGGACAAAGATCCAAACAAATATTTTTACGAGAAATAAAACAATCATAATTTTTAGCCTTCAAAATATTTGCTTTTGCCCATTCAATTATTCCAGAAGTGTACACTTTGAATCTTCATTCTCATTCATTCATTTTCCCATAATTCTTACCCTAGTACTTATGTTAACTCCATAAAGCTATAATCTCTTTTTTGCCTTCAATAGAGAAACCCAACATTTTTAAACTTTTCAAAGAAATATTAAATATTAATTAATTAATTAAGTTTAGATGGGGAATGGCTTGCTATAGTACATGTTTAAGTTGTGACAAACTTATTTTGTTTATTGGAATTAAAACTAGTTGTAGAATAATTGGAACAACAATAAGCTGATTATGATGCTGAGGAGGTGTTGAACTTAGGCTAAAAACTCAAAGGAGGAAGGGTATGTCAGAGAAACCAATTCTGGCAAGGTGGAAACGCCCACTGCAGCATCTACAATGCAAGATGTTAGAATAGACAGGTGGTAGTTGGAAGAGTAGAGGTAGATCACTCTCTTCTAAGGCCGAAAACACCACCATGGCTGGCCACTCTAAGGATACACCTCTCACATGCTCGCTCACAAGTCCTAGGACTCTATCAAGAAAAGGGGAGAAAGAATAGAGAAAAGGCAAGAATAAGAATTCTTACTAATCAATAACTCAAGTATCTCTAGTAAGATCACAAGAGGAGCCCCACTTGGGATATTTATAAGTAGTACAAGGAGACTTTTCTTCAACCTTTCAATGTGGAATTCCAAGTCCTATTCTAACTTAAAGAATTCTAACTACTTATTTTCCTAATAACATGAAAAATTCTCAAAAATTAAAAAAAAAATCAAAACTTCCTAGAATTAACGAAACCAAACTTTGCTAATAAGACAAAACTCATATTGGGTTCTGTAACCCATGCAACCAGGATCCAAGACCCATGCGGTCAGGACCTGTAATCCATGTGGTGGCATCTATGTCCTAGGCACTCCAGCATCATACTCTCCTAGTTGGAGAAGACTCATCATCGAGTCTATATTTTCTGTCTTCGTGATCTTCATAGTACGGCAATAGGTTAGCCACATTAAATATTGCAAAACTACATGGTCCCTAGAAAGTTCAATTTTGTAGGCATGATCATTGATAGGCTTCAAAATCTTCAAAGGAGCTATCTTACAGACTTTGATGGCTGGAGGCAATAGTGCATCAGCAATATTATCTTTGTTATGTGCTAAGTGAGGTATAGCCACTAATGCTGTGGAAGGAAAGTCTGTGAACACACCACCAATTGAAAAGTTTGGATTGTCAATAAGCTGCAAGTATTCGGCTGTAGAATTAAAGCTATAGTTGTAGCTAGCATCCATGGTGACGATGGTGAAGGAGTGCTTGGCTACCTTGAAGAAGAGTTGATTATTGATTGTAGCATTCATTATCCAAAGCAAATAGGTCTTGCTATAATCCCCATTTAGTTTGTAGGTGTAGCAGAGCCACCAAACATCTAGACAATCCTTAATTTGACTGAACTAGGCTGGCATTCTTACAATAGAAGTCTTTGTGCTTTCCACTCGGCTTCTTTGTACTCAATGAGAGAGTAGTATTTTCACTTCCACTTGCTACGAGGAACTCAAAAGAGGCTATTCCTCTCTCTCGGTACAGCTCATTTTAGAAGGCTAGAGGTTGTCCTAGAGAGGGCGATGAATTGGGGTACCTCTACGGGCAGATAGAATATAACGAACCTATCCGCCTATAATAGGAGATAGAGGCATTGTAGTGAGTCTGACTAATACACATCTAAGGGATTTAGGGACTACTAATGTACTATCATGAACGAAGTGAGAGGAGTCTAGGCCATAAGAATGTACTATCATGAATGAAGTGAGAGGAGTCTAGACCACAAGCCTGCCTTGGAATGAAAGATAATTCCAAATCAGCTTTTTGGTTTAAGCATCTGCTCATACAATTTTCCTAAGGAGCCATTTTCATTGTTACTATACTAGCTATTAAAGTTAGGTCCGCTTACCTGGGACTCAATTTTGGTACCAATCCAAAATGGTCAAAATTGAATCTTGAGCCTATTAATGAAGCGAATTCAATGAAACAACAATCAGTATCATATAGAAGTGGCCAAAGCACCTGCACAAGCAGGTGTGGATGAAGTAGAAGCGAGAATGTTAGCTTGAGTAATGCAAACATTGGTGAGAATCCAATACCCTGAAAAGCCGCATCTATACCTTTTTATGTGTAGGGATGTTCAAAAATGGGAAAACATCATTCGAAAACTCGTGTTAGCTCGTTTTGGACCACCTTCGACTTTTGAACCAGTTCTCAACCCCGAGCATAGCGACTTTGAGGAAGCAGCCATGAAGTTCATGTAATTACCCCCTTTATCCAACTATTTGATACACGAACTAAGTCAATTCAATTAAAGCAGGTTGCCCAGCCTTTTGGAAAGGTAGGGTGCAAGAACAAGTCTTTCAATCATTCCATGGCTTCAGATCAGGCACCATGTAGTGGGTGGGACAAGTGTGTCATTATGTCTTTTGAAGAACAAACCAATGCCATGATTTGGACTTTCTAGCCCAACCAATTGGTCCCCAATACAGTAAGAGACTTCTTAGGCAACCCTCAACGATGTCGCCAATGATTTGCACATGGATCTCAAGGCAAAAGCCCTTTCTTTTCTTGGTCATATTGCGGTACAAAATTGAAAGCAGAATTCCACCTCTTATGTAATGACGCTTGAAAAAAGTATGCATGCTATGGCAACACGTCATTTGATGCTTTTATTTTGACTAATATTTTCATAGAAATAAAAATAAAAAAAACGATTGGTATGACCCATGGTTTAATACTATGTGCATCAAAAGGTGGCACAAATTCTGGGAGGAACTAGGATTCTAGATTCGATAAGGTACGATAAACCTTTTTTTGATTCATTTCCATCCAAGGACTGATGTCATTATTCTATTGCATATATATTTCCATAATGATGGTGTTTTTTAGAAATCAAACTTTGTTGTTTAGTGACTTGGACTAACCATCCCTTATAAGGTATCATTAAAAGATCATCAATTCCTAATGAAATAGATGTAGCAGTGACTTGCTGGAAACCCAAAGTCTTTACTTGAGTTACAAGCAAGCTGAACTTCCCCTTCACAACACCTACCTTTTTCCTTCGTGAGGTGGGTGTCCTGCTTGAAGCAAGAGGAGTAAACATCTTATTCATTAAGTCAACAAGATCGAAGTAGGAGGTTTCCAGCCCAGCAGTTTATGGAGAAGAGGAGAAAATTTGAGGAGAGGAATAAGAAGAAGAGAGGGAACCTCCTCATGGCATGCTGGAGCAGGAATTCAATCTGCAGTTGGCGCTCATCATGCCAAAGCAAAACAACCATTTTTATCAAGATTTCCTCGAGAGAAAGTGTTCTTTAAAAAGGATAACCTCCTTTGTTTCACTTCCATGTAGATAAAATCTATTGGATCACATTTGAAGAGCAGGAAGAAGTAAGTTCTATGGACAATGAAAACATTGCATGTATCTGAAAGGTCAACTACCACTTGCTGCATTCTCTCAAACTCCAGCAGCCATTTTGAGGAAGACTGCAAAGGGTCTAGGAATGGATTCAGGCCTATGCTCTTTATGGTTACCTTTGCTCCAATGTCTTTGCTGGCATTCAGTTCCATTTCCTCAAGTTTGGCAACAAAATGATGGATGCTGATAGTCTGATACTGTTCCATTCAGCACTAGTCTTAGTACTTGTTCTTTGAGAGCACTACATCCAGAAGTTTGAGATCCTTTTCTCAAAAGTCTTTCCATGTCAGCATCATAATTTAATGTCATCCATCTTTTCTGCAATCCTTTAGATAACCATGAGTAGCATCACAACATCACTGCCATCAACACTTCTTGTGTTGATCACTTCGATCTCCAAAGTTGTCTTTATTGCAATTCAAATCTTCAACCAAAAAAGTAGAACATATGGAATATATACTGATTGTTTTAGGGCATTGATAGGCAATTTAATTAAAACCAATTTCTTCTCTACAGACTTCTGAACTGAAACCACTTTGTAGGAGAAATTTGTATAGTGCAGACCATTGCCAAATGGATACAAGATGGATTCATTGAAGAACCTCATATCCATTATGATGTAGTATCAGTCCAATAACAGCACCGCTAATTGAGTGCCTCAGAGTCACAAGAGCCAGATCTTCTTTTTCAGCAAGACATAGGTAGCATTCATTGCTTAATGTACCCAACATTGTTGATTCCAGTTCTAGACCATGATCAGCAATATCTGATCACTGATGCCAAAAGAAAATCCTCACATGAATGAGGTACTTGGAATGTCAAATTTTGGCTGGATTCCTCCATCTTGCAATGTGGAGATGATTTAAGGTGGAAGATGTGGTGGCGTAACCAATTTTCTTGTTAGCTAACATGGTCTTATTCACGTTTTGCTGGACCATCAAGGCTTCACCTTTATCAGCATGGACTAGCTCTTCTTTGCTTGTGTCTTCCTCATCCCACTTGACTAGCTAATCTTCTTCTTCCTGTTCTGTGCATGACTCTTCTTCCGCCAAAGAGACAAGCTTTCTATTTGGGCAGTCGAATATAATATACCCAAACCTTTGGCACTTGAAACACTTGCAACAGTTGGAAGCGATGGTGTTGGAACAGCTAGGGTTGCTGAGGATACCTTTATCCTTCTCGTGAGGTGGCTAGGAGGTGTTGGCTTTAGACGATGCTGACATTTTTGACATGGAACTTCTCCGGTTGGATGCCCCATCTCTATACCTCAGGAAGTATGAATTACTTATTCTTAGTTGCTACTTCTCGACTTTTATTACCAATTGTGTCATGTCATTCAGCATCTAATAGGGTTGGAGTTGCGTGATTTGCTCAATTTCAGACTTCAGTCCTCCAAGATATTGTGTTACACTTTCCTCTTTGAGCTCCTTAATGTTGTACATCATGAGAAGTTTGAATTCCACAATGTACTCTTCTATGGTCAGGTCATGCTGTTGAAGATTGTGGAGCTTAAGGAATTTATTCTAGCGATAATCATCAGGTAGGAACTTATGTTTGAGTTCATAACGCATCCTATCCCAGATTCGGATCTTGCCACATCATTCATGCTTAAATTCTCGCTTTAGATTTTCCCACCAAATTGATACGCACTTCTTAAGCTTGATGGCGACTAGCTTCACATGTCAATCATCGAAAATTTCGTTAAGCTTGAAGAGTCAACCAATAGTATAGGGCCAATCAATGGACTCGTCAAGTTGCAGATATCCTTCAAACTCAGGGATGTCTATTTTGATACCGAAGTTGCGATGGTTGTGATATGATATATTCATTCGTGTCAACCATGGGTATCTTCTTCGCTCAACGAAGATGATTTTCTATTGTAGAACAGATTGAAATTTTTCACTTTTTCATTGGAACACTCAGTTTCATTATTAAAGAGTTCTCTATCAAGATAGTGATTGGAACTTGATAATGTCGGCATTCACATTGCTCTCGTTGTTGTCGAAGCCACTAATTTTCTTGTTGAAGTTGTTGAAGCCAGTGGTGCAGTTCATCTAATTCAATGTCATGCACATCTCATATACGTTCAACATACTCTTCAATGTTACAATGATGAGGCGGCATCTTGAAGCCATGCTCTAATACCAACTGACATCCGGGAGGTGTTAAATTTGGATTGAAAACTCGAAAGAGGAAGGATATGTCAATGCAACCAATTGTGTGAAGTAGAAATCCCACTACCGCATATACAATGCAAGGTGTTAGAATGGACAGATGGTAGTTGGAAGAGTAGAGGTAGATTACTCTCTTCTAAGGCTGGAAACACCATCTTGGCTGGCCATACCAAGGATATACCTCTCACACATTTTTGCTCACAAACTTTAGGAATCTACTAAAAAGGAGGAGAGACTAGAGAGAAGGCAAGAATAACTCCCACAAGAGAATTCTCACTAATCAATAACTCAAATATCTCTAATATGATTACAAGAGTAGTCCTATTGGGGTATTTACAAGTGGCACAAGGGGACTCTTTTCTTCAACCTTCCAATGTGGGGCTCCAAATATTCTAACTATAAGAGCCTTAACTACTAACTTTCCAAAGAACATCAAAAGTTCTCAAAAAGAAAGTTCGTAAAAATCAAAATTTTCTAGAATTAACTAACATCAAACTTTCAAACAAGACAAAACTCATGCTGGTTCCACGACCCGTGTGGCAGGGACCTGTGACCTATGCAATTAAGACCAGCAACCCATGCCATGGCAAGTGTGCCCTAGGCACTCCAACTCCAGTTTAGCAATGTTAAACAGGTAAGGACTCTTTCTATAAAAGTCCTAGAGATGCATAGGCATGGCTAAGACCATCTCTGATTTTTGGAGATTGATTTTGCAAAACTCTAACGTAGACGTCTATTTTATAGTACATAAGATATGCATATTCGATGTGCTTTACAACTCTAAACTTTCTTTCTTCAATCACAAAAAATGCATCCTGCAGCCAATATGAGGACTGCAAGCATGCATCCCAACACTCTGAAGTGCTTTTGTAAATTAGTGCGCTGGCTCTTAACACTTGGACATAAATTCCATGGTTTCAGATCCTAAGATTCTGATTTAGGACCTTTGGAAAAACTTCTACATTTTTTGTAATAAGGAGACCCTCTTCCAATTTCTACAGATAGAACAAATCATCACTGAATTTTTGAACATTTTCTGGGTGTTAAAGCATAACTGGAAATCTGGCACCTTGCAACTATCAACAACTCCTCAACTTTGGATGAACAAATGATTCTGTTACAGCTTTCCATTTATAGCTAGAATTTGTAAAATCATTTGTATATGGCAAATGATTTGGTGACTAACCATATTTCATATCCAGGTGGGTGAGAATATGTGGGAGAATGCACAAGGGTTCCTATCATTATCCAAAGTAATATGAGATTAGAAGTTAAATATCTAGGATGTGATGCCTAATACATGCTACTACAGGCTTTATAACCTTGACTGTCCATCAGACAAGAAAAAATAACTTGACTAACCAGATAGTAATTGATTGCCAGTTCATTTCTGATACTCCACTAAACTAGCAAACTACTTCTGCATCTTGAATGATTAGAAATAATTTTATGACAGAAAATAGCATGAAAACATTCTAAAACAGTGTATATAGGAGGCAAGTTTGATGAGTATCAAAACAAGGATTATAATATCTGGAGAAGTACAAGTGGATGGGATACACAGTGATAGGTACATGTTGGGGAAACCTAAAGGTGAAATGCATAAAGAACACTTGAACCGGTGATGTATGGTCAAAATGTTGGGAAACCAAAGAGTGGATGCTCCAAGGTTGAAAATAGTGGAGAAAAGGATGCTGAAGCAAATATCACATAAAAAAGGATAAAGATAGGAATTAAGAAATCAGAAAAAAGCCTAAATATATTAGTTATTATCAGATTATGATATTTTGATTATCTGCCATGTGACTTGAAGAGGCACCAAGAAAAAGAATGTAGGTACAGGTAGATGGGGTTAGATGGAGGGTAGGCATCCAACGGATGAAAGTATCACATAATTTTAACAGGCTTGATGACAATTTTGGCTCTTGAGGAAACAATAGCAAAAGGAATTCAAGCACCTAATAGAAATAGTTGGGGCCTGAGAGGACAAAATACCGATAAAAGACTCAAGAAGATATACTTTGAACCAAATTAATTTAAGAAAATTGTCATGATCCTTTGGCAGAATCAATATCATTTTAAAAAAAAAATTGCAGGAAAATAACCGAACATCTGTTCAAAACAAAGAAAAGAATATTGAGAATATATCTACAAAAATCTAGAATTTTGGGAGACAACTAGAATGACATATATGTAATAATAGGAACCAGTAATCTCCTGGGAGCATATGTATCAAGATGGATAACAAAAGCCTGTAAATCACACCATTGTGCGCTTTGAAGCCAAGATATGTCACATAGTTATATTCACAGTATCGATATGCATGATAATATATATGAAATAATTCTGCAAACACATTGTGCAATGCACCTTTGGCAGCAGAAGGGTAGAAAAGGTGCTGAATGTCAGAGAGGACTCACCTGGAAAGACCACTGAAGGCGGGCAGGACTTCAATATCTTCAACAACAAGAAAAAGTCAACATCAGCAAATGTACTGCAGTGATAATGTGATGTGTCTTTTAAAACTTTAACAATGGCAGCCAACCTTGATAACTCAAGGTAAGGAAATATGGAACCAACTGTTAAGATAAGGTTTCCATCAAAGAATTTTCATTCCCAAAGAAATAACACATATATGGGCTGTAAAATAAAAACAAACTTTCATTCCCTCTGTCTTAGTCCACATCAGAAAATACAAAATCAGAGATGAAAAGGCTGAAGCAATGATAACCATAAGTAAACATCCTTAACTAATTTCCTCAGGTTAGGGTATATGGAAACAACTGTTAGGATAAAGTTTCCACAATTAATCTATGCCTTAGCATCAAATCTAAAGATGAGCATACTTTTCAGAAATTTAAGCTAGGAACTCAAACCAAGTTGTAAACATCTAGATAATAGTTAAGCATCCATCAATCACATGTAATATTACATGGTTTATGGTTGTTAAAAGTAGCAGTATAGCTTGTTGTAGTGTAATTACATTACAACACATACAATTTAGTATCAGTCTGCTATTGTCTCTGTACATATGGATTGTATGGACAGAGAATATCTGTCCTTCCTTCCTTTTGGGATTTTGTTGCTTACAGCAGTCTTTCTTCTTTTATTGTGGCATGAAATGCCAGTTGGCATGATTTCTACAAGAAAAGAAGCCTTCCCAAAACCACTTGAAATTGGAGGATTTTAGAAGATTATCATATTTTAGAAGATTATCATCCCCTAGAAGGTCATTTTCCAAGATTAGTGTTTCTTACCTTCCATCATTGTATTTGATGCATTTTCCATTATTTGTACGCAAAAATGTAACATGTGTATAATCTACAAGAACAATCCACAAAGTTAAAAACATCCATACCTAAAGTTAGGTGTGCAAAAGTTAGACACACACTAAGACATTAATAAGAAAAGAGAGTACCTTAACATAGTGAATCAACACATATAATGGCAACAAGGGCTTGTACTGTAGTCTAAGGATAGTTGTTCTAAAGAGGCATGAATAATTACTGAAGTACTCATCTATACCAAACAATTACTATAATGTGTACCTGTCAGTTGGCGCAATAGATAGTGCCTATCTCTGTACTGTCCATGCCAGATCATCTTGCTATATATCTGTATACATGGATGTATATCAAGATAACTGGTATGTAGGATATATTACCTACATTTCTATATGTCAGTTCAGAACTTCATTTTTGTGTCTAAAATTCCACCTATGTACTTTATTAAGCAATCAGAATTGGTCTATTTAAATAAATTGAATAAAATATCATATCTTAGCTCCCAACTACAGTCCTTTCTATCTTGCATATCCCTTAGCATTGCAGTCTTCATGAAAAACATGTCATACTAGTAGTTCACCAGCACTGGCACAATACAAGAAACTTTGATATATCCCATAAAATCTTCAGTTTTTTTTTTAAAAAAAACTAAATATGGAAGGTGGAGGCAAGAAAAGACTGGATAGTGGACATATAGATGCACAACTCCCCACAACTCTGATTTTACAATTACAAAAGTTTCTGTGAGACCAACCACATGGCCAACCGCATGGTTGCATGGTAAACTTTACAGCACCATGCAACCAAGTGACCAGCACAAGCGCAAATGCCTCGCATAATACTAATACATCCTAAAGTTTTCTTGCACTAATGCAAAATCAAGCACAAACTGAAACAAGTCAGCAAAATAAACCAACAACCACAAATTAGTAAATAACAGCTATTTACCTATCAAATTAGCAAATACACTATGACAATGCCAAGCATAATGAATTCAACAAGAAAGAAACCATTCTTTTGTGCCTCTAGATAAGTAGATTAACCATTCTTTTGTGCCTCTAGATAACTAGATTGTGTAATATTTGATAATTGCACTTATTACTATGGTAAATAAGACCATAGTTTAAATGCATCTTTATCTAGATTTCTTTTCAAACTATAAAAAAGTATACTTTGAGCCTGAACTGTATTGTTGGTTTGGATCAAGAAACAAATAGTGCACCAACTATAGATAAACATTTTAAAACATTTAACTGAAAAGGAATATTTAAAGAGAAAAACATGGGGAGCAGAACATACAAGGAGTTTACAAAGACATTGACAATGAGATAAGGTTACCAATAATCTATAGGACAACTAGAAAAAAAATAGAGAAATTGATACACTGATGGGAAACCATTATGACCAACCTGTGTGCCCCATAAAAGTGTTTAAACAGGTCCTTCCTCCCCATAGCTTAAGAGTTGTATCATTCAAACCTAGATAGCATATAACAAATCAGTCATATTATGCTGCTTCTTAACAAGAATACATATATATACACAATACAAATAATTATACATACCCATGCATGCAGACTATGTTAAGTACTTAAGATGTCAATTTAAGTCATAATCAAGTTCTTCGGAAGCGTTATAATTAAATTGAGGCATTTTCTACATGTGTAGGTGGCATAACTTGTTTACCCTTTTTTACAAGTTTTTCACTTTTATACTCACTGCTGCTTATTGTTCGTTGCAAAAGTTTGCAAAAGCTTAACCTCCACAAGAAAGGTTGTATACCACCAATGTCATTAGTAGAAAGCTGTTGGATACAATTTAACAGCATAGATTATCATAAGTGAAGGTACCTGCATTCTTCTACTTCACAGAGATAAAAGTGGCAAAGAAGTTTTAACACCATACTATTAAGACACTAGCATAATTCTTCTAAACACGCATAAACAGAATTATGAAAATCTACAATGCCACAAGCCCTAATCCCGATTTAGAAAATAACCTAAAATTGACTAAGATACTCAATCTCTTGAATCCAAGACTTCGCACTAAGAGCCACTATCACTGGAAATAAGCAAAAATTGGATTGCTTCTACCAATTTTTCATCCATGGTAAAGCTTGGAACTCTACTGAAATTAAAGGGCAACTTTTGATTATTTGAGGGGTCACATATTCAGCCTCATCTTTCATTGCATGGACCAATTCATGCTAGCCAGCACTCCTCCCTCCCCACTTTGCACCTTATCCTTTTCTTCCAACTACCGAGCAACTTCATTTTGTTGGTTTTTAAAGTTAGTCACCACTGACATGATGGTGCAGCAACTGCTCCCAAAGAATCATTTGGATCTTCAATTGGGATCATCCAAAACCTTTTGTATCCTTATTTATCTAAATAATTAGCAAAAGCTTTCATCAAATATAACTGTTGTTCATAGTAGTAATCTCCATTTTTTAACTATAATTCTCCATTGTAGAAATGTGTGAACTATGTAAGTACCTCATCATTAAACTTCATCTGAAAATTAGGAAGCTCACTGATGATTTGAATGAAAGAGTTTTAAGCAATCTATGGCATACGTGCCTCACACATTACTCACACAATAGTTTTTTCAAGTAACCTTGCTTAAGTGGCTCTTTGTCATGACAATTCTCCCAACTTAAACCAAAAATTTCAGAGTTGAATCATCATCAAGAACATTTATATCACCATGTCATCCAAGCTCATCAAATCATTAATCAGAAAACTGTGCTGCCTAAAATTGTAAGGTTTCAACATCTGATGCCTAATGTTAAAAGCAATTTTGGCTTTCAATTAGAGAGTTGCAAGAATTATTAGGCAAGATATGATGTCCCTTCGATCGATTATGTGAGTTTACCGAGCTTTCTTACTATAAAGAATAAGATGAACGTAAAGAACAATTTTCAAATGCCACAGCTTCTAAGTTTGTTGGGTTGAGAGAATTGCCAATTTGAAAAGACATCACATATAAATCTACACACTTCAGCAGCACTAGAAACTAGTGGTGACTTTTTGCGTAAAATCCAAAGTAAAATTTTCAAATTCAAAGGGTCAATTGTCTATCTCAACTTCATGATTTAAAGGCTAGAGAATTCTAGGGTCATGAAACTATATATGCAAATAACCATACTACATGATAAAATTTAACAAACAATTTCTTCCAAATTTTCCATATCACTTGAAAAACGAAAAAATACCAGTAACTAGCTCACCACTAGATTGCTTCATAACTGCTTGAACAGCAACATTATAAGCCTCCCAAAACTCAATAGCATGACCTTTCCACCACCATTGTATTGCACCATAAGACAAGAGCTCAGTATATGATGGCACAGCAACTAGAATTTTCAAAAAGGACTTATAAATAGAAGAAAAGACGGAGTAATTTATCGAAATAGACCAAAAAAATAAAAATCAATATTTTGGAGTGGTTTCAACATGTATTGTATTTCAAGATCATGTAAATTTATATTGCAGGAGGGGTTGAAGTACAGGCACATGCATTTGCACCTCTGAATGAATCACTTATCTCACAAAAATCAGTGAACACACTAAGCACAGAAAAAGACATCCATAAAGCTAGAAACAACTGAATCAAACATGACAAGTTGTAACAAAAGATAAAAATATGATAAAAAAGATAAGGAATCATTATGATCTCGTGCAGTTAGATACGTAGAAGCTGACTTTAACTAACAACATCTTAAAGAATCACCGGAACATTGTTACCAGTCAATGGATGACAAGATAATATCCCATTTTCATCAACGGTGAGACCAGTGATCTAATACTGAAGTCCCTTCATCGTCTCCACAATCTCTCTCTTGCTCAAGTCACACAGCAACACGAGAGTGTCGATCCTTCCAGACACAATCCCACCCCCAGCGAAACGATCCCCTGGAGAGCCCAGCCAGGGGTCCCAGAAAGCTGGAGAGCCCAGCAAGTCTTCCATGGAACGTATCGGTGCTTTTGGTCCAGGTTCGGGGTCCAGAACCTAACCGTCTTGTCCCTGGAGGACGCCGTGAATCCAGAATCGCCACAGATACAGATGCCACGAACCCGATCACGAAAAATCAGAAAATTAAACAAAGAATCTCGGAGTTTCGATGCCATACAGATGCGACGAACCTGATCACGAAAATTCAGAACAATCAAACCAAGAATCTTGGAGTTTCGATGCCAGGGTTTCACTGAAAACCCTAGAAATTCCGATCCTGAACAGAATTTGGGTGATCTAGGAGATGACTTTAAGAAAATCTCAGAAGCAAGAAGATCGAAGCGGAGAATAAGATCAAAGGCTCGCACGTAAACGAGAGAAGATGGCGAAACAGAGGGAGAGACAAGATAAGATCTACGTCGCCTTCGTGAGCTCGGACGTCGCAGCTGAGGCGGTACAGGACGGTCTCAAGCGCCACTATTGGTCGCAGGAGAGGTGTGAGGAAACCTCGGAGGAAGAGCGGGAAGAGTAGGCGAGCTGGGTATTCAAGCGGCGTTTCACGGGGCGTAGCTTTTATTGGTATCGTTCGCGGATCGCTAGGGTCATGCGCGTCCGATATACCGGAAAATTGATGTGAGGCGTTTTAATTGGTACCCAATAGAATAGTTCGGCCAGACGTTGCTTGGACGCCGCAAGTATCATCACCGTCCATTTCTGGTGAATAACCCATTTCTTTAACCAAAACAAACCCGTAATGGGGGGCTTTGGGTTTTATATTAAACGAATATTTATCTTCGTTATTATATATTGAACCGCAGATTACTTGTACCCATAAATTGTCCCAAACAAGTTTCATGCCAACCCCAGGGGAAACACGGTAAAATGGGAGAAGAGTCATTGCATGGACCAGGTCCAAGTGGACCAGGGCGAATCCCGGAGCATATGCACGGTGCGTAATGCGCAATCGGAAATTTGGTGAAGTACAAGGGGTAACGTGGTGTGGTGTGTTATCTACCGTAGGATTTGGCGTGGTGCATTGGACCTGGTCCAAGTAATAAGCCGTGGAAGGCCCTTTTTTTTTTTCCATTCGTACAAGCTGTGGTCTCCATAAGATAAAGTTAAATACCTGGCTATATTTGAGAAATTTCTGTTGAATAACCAACCACCCTCCAATGATTTCACCCCAAAGGCAGCCTTCCAGATGGTGGTATAAGCCTTTGATCGCCTGTTTGAAATTCTAAGAAATACCCTCCCTGAGGAAAGATCAGATGCAGAAAGGAAGCATTGCATTATAGTAAATATGCAATGACATGGAGACAGACAGACTTCACAGATGCTAAAATGGATAAAAATAAACAAAAAACGATCTTGCCATAAGATCGGTTCAAAGGCAATAAAATTTCATACAACAACAGTAGGAGTTTTATTGTTGCATACAACAAAAACACAAAGGACAATAAAGCAGTACACTAACTCCAGGGCCAAGCCTCTTCTAATATAAGTTCACAAAATACACACATAATGAAGAACTCCTAACCTAGTATTGTCCCAACCAAAAGGACTCGTATAAATAAAGATGGCTGAAAGGTATTACTCAAGCAAACGTCTATGCTTACACCATGCAATGGCAATTACATACAGAAATATACTTCCCGTAGCTCCACCACCCACAGTCCACAAGAACTCGTGCATACCAGACTTCTTCTCATCAAACAAATCAACTTGGATGTTCATGCCAAATATGCCAGCTAGTACGACAAAGGCGCTTACTATCAAGGTTGCAGTGGTCAGCATGACCCCCATTTGTAATAGATGGTTCTGTTTGTCATCCAGCATGATGTTGATGTAATCCTCAGTATCATCAACATACTCCCTCAGCTTCATGGAAAACATGAAAGTAGACAACAATGAGAACACATCATATTGATGTTACTTGGCACAAGTTATCTACTCAACCCAATACACATGCAAAAGCATTTGTCAAACAATGCTCATTTTAAAAACATTGTAAATGAAAGTTATGGGAGCCATCAATTTGGTTCCAAACAGTAGCAGATGACTGAAACGAGTACTTTTCAATCTGGGGTGAGTGAATATATGCTTCCGGTGAGAGTGCAGGTGCGCTACCTATCAATTTTAGTTAATTTTCTTGCAGTAGGAAAGTACATCGTCCAGCTATCTCTATATTCAGCCAGCACCATTCAAGTTATTAGTATGCAAGTAATTTAAACATTAATTTGCTTCAATTTTCTTTGCAAAATATATGGATGATCAGATTATAATAGGAGGTGAGTGGAAGAAGAATTGGGGAAGGTATTGCATGGGATGGTCAACAAGAGGCAACTTATGACTTGGCAAAATCAGTAATCAGAGAGCAGTTGCATATTGTTATTAAGATTTTTGTTCCTTTGTTCCCCTTTCAATCAGCTGGTCTGCCATTCTACATAGCAAGAGGGAACCAGTGAAAGACAACTGATAACCGTAGCAAAAATATGACAACCACCAAAGTAGCGAACAATTTTAAGTCAACAGAACAAAAAATGCAATATATATTACAGCCATTGTTGCTGCAACAAGGTTAAATATTAAAAGTTCATGGTAAAATCTACAATAAATATAAATTAAATGCATAGAGAAACAATGGAAACAGGTTATATCAAATGTAATTTTGGAAACTTTTAAACTTCAAGACCCAAAGTCCTCTGGATAGATAGTCCGCATACCAAATCTAGTTTCTAACAGAAATATAATCATCAAGCATGATACATCTTCATTGTAGTCATGGATATTGAAACTGGCTATTAATTATTTCATGATATGCCTCTCCAACATCAATGTCCAAGAAGAATGAGAAAGAATCATGAGATTAGTGGATATTTCACAAATGCTTAAAACCATGGCAACAGCGAAAGTCATGGATGAGATTTTGGCTTCAGTCTAAAACATCGAACAATGGAATGTATTCAATTCCAAATAATGTCGGGCAACATTATGAAATCAACAAATTGCTTTATAAGAAACATACAAAATTTTGAATTCTCTTTGGTTCTGTAATTTGTCTCTTTTGCTTATTATTTGTGCTTTCGACAGGAAGACAATTTAGCAATAATAAACATTTACTTTCTTCTTCTTCATTTTAATTTTTTCCCAGTTCAGATGCTACATACCGTGGACAGTTTGTTTAATGTGCTGTCAATCTGTACAAAATATGCTTCCAAAAGCATTTCAAGCTCTTCTACATCAAGATGTTTGACACCACTTCTTGTGCTGCAAGTATGGTTTCCATGGCCATCCCCATTGATAACACTGGGTGCAGACAGTGAGCGGTCATGGTCAATATTCTGAGAGTCATCTTCATGATTATTGCCAACATCATTCTCCTCCGACAAACTCTCAGCATGCAGCCTTCAAAACAAACAATATTTCCACAAAGTCACTCAAACAGTAAAATGAAGCATTTTAACATCTCACTGGACAAGCACAGGCCAGAGACAACACAGCTCAGGGACAACATTCTTAAAGCAATTGTTAAGGTACCTGTCATCATACATGTCATCACCACGATTATATATAGAAGAATGAGAAGAACCATCAGAGATATTTTGCTGCATCAACTTTTCCGTCAAATACATCTCAGCCATATCATCATCATCATCCAAGAGGTGTTCAAGTTCATCTCTGACCTATCATATATTGACAGCAAATTAAGTTAACAAGCAAAACTGGATAACACAATAAAGAGGTATTGCTAGGTTCCAATAAAATTCAAACCAGATCAATATAGAGAACATATTGTCAACCAGTTGGACTAGCTTAATTTTCTGCAGAACACCCCTTTTCTGTAACACCAAAGTACTACATTTTATTTGATTGCATTCTGTGGTGCAGCTCTTCATATTTTGTCAAAGCATAATTGTGAGAACCGATCCAATTGGGCCTGGTTTGTGTTGAAGTCAGCAAGGCTTGCCGACTTCATCATAAAAATTTCAAAAAAAAAAAAAAAAAGGAATCGGAACAGGGGAACCTAATCCCCTATCCAATCCCTTGCCATGGAGGGCTAAGAATGCACGAATGGCCGAATAGGTGTCACAGGCCGGTGAGGAATGGCTGAAGGCCGTCTGGGGTGGTTATACCAGCGAAGGCTGATCTTATCTGCTGTTAAGCCAAGCTAATCCGATCCAAATCTCCTCTTTTAAACCCCACTTCACTTGTGATCAAGCCACCACTGAACCCCTCTTCGCCTCCCTCTCCCTTCTTCCTCACCACCGAGTGGCCGTCGGCTGCCGCAATCGAGCTTAATAACCCGAATCCCCCCTCCTCTCAAATTCCCCTATTTTCCTCTTTCCAAGAGTTTTGGTTGTTTTGTCGGGAACCAGCAACATTGGCTGAGCCACCACTGCCACCACCAGCACTTGGCTGCGCCCTCACCACCCGATCGTTGAACCTCATCTCCTTTTCCCTTTCCTCCTTTCTCCCTTAAAAGGCTAGGGGAAACCCTTATTTTAGCATCCATTGGTGGCCAAGGGAAAGGGAGGAAAAGAGGAAAAAAAGAGCAAAGAAAAAAAGAAAAAAAAAGAGAAAAAAATGAAAAGGGAATCCCATTTTAGTCTCACACCCTGTTGGATCGGGCCCATAATTTAACTAAGCTCGAACCAAGAACCTGTTGGTCGACCCAATCCGAATAGGCCAGGCCCTTGATTAGACCTAAATTAAGTGGATCCAGCCTAGGGGCGACAAAATATGACCCGACCCGCCAATCCAACCCGCGTTTGATCCGTCTTAAACAGATTTGGGTTTAACTTAAATGGATTCAGGTCGTAAACGAATCGACCTGTTTAACCTATTTATTAAATAGATCGGATTTGGATTTAAATTTCTCAACCTGCTCACTTGTTTAACCCATTTATGATTTTTATTTAACATATTTGGGCTATGGGCCCATGGCAAAATTTGAGCGGCCCATTTGAAGATTCCCATGACTGTGAATCGGATCCACAAATTTCAGCGCCCCATCGCCTCGCATCTGCGCCTCCTGCTTTTCCTCTTCTCCTTCCCAAAAAGCCCTAGAGCCTAAATTCTCATCGTCTCACCCTCCGTCACCTCCCTCTTCCATGCCGGCGCACCGAGGTTCGTGAGCTCCTCCATGCCGTTGCCCCCGCAGCCGCTCGCTTCACTGCTCGCTCCCACCGACAGCTCGCACTAGTCACCATCAGATCGAGCGATTGAGATCTGGTAGAACCTCAGAGCCTTCAGCGGCAATGATGGTCCTCATCCGCCTGTTCCTCCTCGCGGTGCCACTTCTGGTCTCCTTCCGACCATCAACAGTGGAGATCCTAGTGACGAAGGTCCGAATCGCTCGATCTGGGAATCTCGGAGCCTTTGGCAGTGACAATGGCCCTCCTCCACCTGCTCCTTATAGTGGCACTTCTGACCTCCTAGCCATCGACGATGGAGATCCAGATGACGGAGGTCCGAATCGCTCGATCTGGAAACCTCGGAGCCTTCAGTGGCAATAATGGCCCTCCTCCGCTTGTTCCTCCTCGCGGTGGTGCTTCTGGCTTTTTTTCGACCGTCAGCGATGGAGATATGGATGATGGAGGTCCGATCCGACGGGCAGACCATCATCTCCTTCGATATGTTCGGCTTCACCCATAACAGCATCCTGGAGCTCAATATCTCCGATATCTCCCTCTCCGACTACTCTAAGAACCTCAAGCTTGGCAAGGACGGCCGGTTGGGTGGAGCTGGAGGCGACCGAGAGCGCAGCGAGGATGGAGGCCAAAGAGGCGGTTGGGCGGAGATGCGGCAAGGGCAAAGCCACAGAGATCGAAGACGGAGAGAGCAATTTTTTTATTTTTATTTAAAATGGACATTAAATGGGTTGGATTTTTTTTAATGGGTTATAAATGGATCGTAATCAGGTTAGATTGGATAATCCATTTATTAAATAGATCGGATTCGGATTTAAAATTTGACCTATTTAAATTAACAGGTCAGATCCGAATTCAAAATTTTTTGATTTAATCCGTATCTGACCTGATCCATTTATATCCGATCCAACTCGATTGCCACCCCTAATCCAACCCCTCCTCCAGAAAAAATTTCAACTGGCCTAGATCGAGAATCTCTCTCTTTCCCATGTTGGTCAAGTAAGATCAAATAAATCAAACCTCAATTACTCTTTCCTTTATACCTCAATTGATTGACTGGATCTAGTCTAATTAGCATAATTTTTTTTTATTAATGAAATAGATCTGATCCAAGGTTTGATCTAGATCAGGAGCACGGATTTAAGGATCAGACCACGAGTCGAATTTTGGATCTGATTGATCTAAAATGGTAAATTCCATTTATCTCTAAGATTTTGTTAATGTATTTCTAATTTAGAAATTGTACAAAATTAATATAGTATTAAAAAATTTGGAAGTTTGGAAAAGTACGTAGTTTATAAAATGAAATTCAAAATTATGGATCAAATATAGTGTTATCCTAACGTGATTGTAAAATTTTTAACAAGATGATTCCTCTATGTTGCATGGTATTACGCTTGCATAAACTTTTGACTGAAATTTTTTTTATTGTTGTCAGAAATAAAATGTGAAAATATATTGACAAATGTTATGGAAATAAATATGTTGGTTATTGTGGAGATTATGAAAAAACTCTCTAGTTAGACTATGATCTTGGTCTAGCCAACAGGACTGATCATTGGCCACATGACTAGAAACTAGCTTCTCCTGAGCCTAAGCAGTCGGAGCTGATCGTTAGTAAAATTAATCCTTCTGGATCTAGTTAGTTGGGGTTAATTACTGACACACACTGATGCATCGCGTATTTATTTTTAAGACTAATCTTTTTACCTTCTCACGGGGTTAATCATGACCGTGTGAATCAGAAGTAATTTCTTTCTGGGCCTAGAAGTGAGATTGATCACTGGTACACACTGATGGATCGCGTGTTCTATATTCAAGAGCTTGTCTCTTTTGAATCTTATCACAGGACTGATTATGACAGTAGTCACCAAAGACTGAAAGGATTTTATGTTTTACTATTATGCATGGCATATTTTTAAAATTAAATTATTTTGATATATGCATCTATTATTGTCAACTGCTATATTTAAGAAAGAATTTAATTATGCTTGATTCCTCAAAGCTATTGAAACTTATTGAGTTTGCAAAGCTCACTCCTTTTTATTTTTTCAGATCCAGAAGAGCATGTAGGGCATGAGACGAAGCAGTAAGAAGTCTAGGATCTAGAAGACTTATGATTCATATTTCTATGGAGAAATTGATTAGATTTTCTCATTATTATTAAAAGTATTCTCCCACTACTTGAATGATGAATCTAAAATAATATAAATATTTGAAGAAAAGACAGGCCTTGCATGTCCTTTAGGATCGAACCCTAAGAACATCTGGCTGCTTGTCACACACTCAGCTCAAGCCTCGGGCCAGGGCATGACAATATTCAGCAGGTTTTAGAGAAAGTGTAATTATAATAGTTATACACCTATTCAAACAACTATTGGAATGAGAATATAATGTGAATATCCATTAGGATAGTAGGATGAATAAGCTTCAATAAATAGAGATATTATTTTTGCCATAAAAGGTGAAATGAAATCTTCCACTCCAAATCCACATTGATCTGTTGGTCTAATAAGATTAACAGTAGAGGAAATAAACTAATGAATAAGTGCTGGGACTTTCTTTACCTAGAGAATTACCTCTAGCGCCCATTTAGATGGATCAACACAATCCATTTTATTGTAAAGAATCATAGAACCAAGTATACCACACCATCAAACTCATTTTGTACTAAAAGAAATGGTTTTGCAAGAGCAGAGACACTACACGACATTGAGTAGAGTCTAAGAAAAGTATTAGGATTTGACACCTCGAGATTCAGCCCACATTGAGCCCACAGTGAGGTCCGCGGCGAAAAATGAAGTCCAACGAGACCAAGATTATCCCAAACGGAGCTCGGATGGAGGAGAT
>KE504809.1:1041880-1059205 GCA_000441515.1 Elaeis oleifera | reverse complement strand
CTTTAGCTCTTTGATGGTTAAATCAAAGTAGGACTAGAGCACCGAGCTCTGATACCACTTATTATCCAGCTATGCAACCTAAGAGGGGGGGTGAATTAGGTTTTAAATTTAAGTTAATTAAACCACAAGGATTAAGTAATGATAAGCAAGTTATATGAAGTAAGTGATTTAAGCAAGATGTAGAAATGAGATACAAGAATACAAAAAATAAGAATTTAGAAAGAGAGTAAGTAAGCACAATACAAACAATCAAGATTTATAGTGGTTCGATACCAACCTTGCACCTACATCCACTCCTCAAGCCCTACTTGAGAATTTAAATCCACTAAAATGTATTCAACAAGAATACAATGTCGGTACCTCCAACTCTAGCTATCCTAAGCTAGAATACTTATTTTCGGATATAAGCCAACCTAATACAATCAGTTCGGATCAATCTATCCAAGTTTTAGAATCTTTTCAAAACTAAGAACAAGACAAAATAGAGTATAAGAGTTAATGACAAGAAATATAAGTTTAGCTCCTTTAATGAGCAAATAAACTTTAAATACACTTTACACAACAAGAAAAATTTTTTTTGATTTTTTCAAGATTGTTGAAGACTTGAATGAGCTCTTGAGGGGTTAATGAACTTGAAATGAAAGCTTCTTTTGCTTAAAGAGGATTTTTGCTTAGGGCTGAAATGAATGCTTGAATCTCTTCTTTTTCCTCCTTTAAGTGCCTTTTTATCTTCAATAGATGGTGGAGAGTAATTTGGACAGGATTAGAGCTGTTGGAGTGCATTAATAAGCATTAAATACTGTCAAAATGAGCTGAAAATTAGGCATTATGGAGATTTTCGTCACAGAGGTCGACTCATAGAGTCGTCCCCTGCACAGGAGTCGATCCCAGGAGTCGACCTCTGTGGCGCAGAACAGAAAGTGACTGTTCTGTATCTTTACTTGCACAGATAACAGAAGTCGACCCCTTGGGTCGTCCCCTTTGGATGTGCCAGCCAAAATAACGTACTGTTCAGCCCCTTTTGACAGAGGTCGACTCATAGGATCAATCTTTTTCTTAAATTTGATTTTATCTCAAAATATACATCCAAAAATATGAAATTATCTTCAATAGATCACAAATCTTTGTTTTTGCTTTTGAAGCTTTCGAATCAGAACTTGGTAAAATTATGATTTTGCCTCTGAAATATAATAAATCTTTTTTCAAGTCAAAATCATTAGTAACCTCCTCAAATATTTTGTAATCATCAAAATCAATTCATGGAGCAACAAGAGCAAATTATGATATAAAAAATCTTATAAATAATGGAAGCTCGATAGATGTGTTGTTTATGATACATTTTTACGTATGAGACTGCCAACTGATGGACTAAAGAAAGTCAATACTCCTTTAGTCGGATTCTCAGAAGATTCTGTAGTGGTCGAAGGAGAGATTACTATATTGGTGACCGCTGGGGAAGCACCTTGGCAACGGACTATGTAGCTCACTTTCCTTATCGTCCACATGCCATCTACCTATAATGCAATCCTCGAAAGATCCAGATTGAATGCTCTTTGAGCAATCATTTCTACCAACCATTTACTGATTAGATTCCTGACTTGAAGTAGAGTAGGTGAAACCCGAGGAGACTAGCTCGTTCGACAATATTTTTCACGATCATCAAAGAGAAAAACTAATGGAGGTCTTACTCATTGAGAATCATAGGGAAGAATCAGAGAAATCCTGAGGAGAGCCAGTCGAGTAGCTCGTCACGATCCCCTTTGGAGATGATCTGACCCAAACAAAGAGGATCGATTCTCAGCTGACGTCCAACCATAGGGATCGACTAATGATATTTCTACGAGCTAACGAAGACATCTTCGTCTAGTCGATAAGTTGAATGTGAACCTACAACACCAACCAATGTGACAGAAGAAGAGAAGTTTGCCCCGAAGCGACAACAAGCTATCGAAGAGGAAGTGGACAAGCTCATGATGGTAGGCTTCATTTGAGAAGCTCACCACCCCGAATGGATATCCAACATCGTTATGGTTAAGAAAGCCAACAGAAAATGGAGGATTTGTATAAACTACACTGATCTTAACAAAGCTTATCTGAAAGATAGCTTCCTGCTCTGCTCTCAAGGATAGATCAGTGCATAAATGCTACTTTGGGATACAAACTTTTGAGCTTCATAGATGCTTTCTCAAGGTGCAACCAAATTTGGATGACCTTTGAGGATGAGGAAAAGACCACATTCATAATCGATGAAAGTTTGTAGGTGCTACAAAATGATGCATTTTGGTTTAAAGAATGTAGGTGCTATATATCAGCACCTCATTTATAGGGTGTTCAAACACTAGATCGATCATAATATGAAAGTCTACATCAATGACATGCTCATCAAAATATAGAAGCAGATTGGCACATTGTTGATCTAGAAAAAGTATTTGGCTAGCTGAGGTGGCATTAGATGAAGCTTAATTCGAATAAGTGCATCTTCGAAGTCACTTCAGAAAATTTTTAATTCTTAGTGACTTAGTAGGACATCAGAGCCAATCCAAAGAAGATCCAAGCACTCCACTACATGAAACATCTTAGTACCAAAAGAATGTGCAAAGCTAATCTGATCGGATGGCAGCTCTCAGTCGATTTATTTCTAAGTCGGTTGAGAAATATCTTTCTTTCTTCAAGGTACTAAGGTAAATGAAGATCTTCAAGTGGTCAGAAGAATGTTGAACTACTTTTGAGGATCTCAAGCGGTGCCTCGGATCCCCTCCGCTTCTCTCCAAGCTAGAAGAAGGTGAGCAATTACTATTGTACTTAGCTATGTCACTTGATGCTATTAGCTCGATCTTGGTCTGAAAAGATGTAGGGACTTAGAAGCTGATCTATTATACAAGTAAAATTCTCCAGGATACAGAAACCAGATGCTCCAAGATCGAGAAGATGATCATGATCTATGCACTGATCACTTTCGCATGTCACCTCCAATGTTATTCCAAGCCCACTCAGTGGTCATCTTAACCGATCAACCTTTGAAGGTGATCCTTGAAAGGATAGACACCTTTGGGTGCATGACAAAGTGGACAATCAAGTCTAAAGAATTCGACATCAGTTTTTGATCTCAGCCCACAATGAAAGTCTAAGCCTTAGCCAACTTCCTCATAGAGTGTACTATCTCAGAAAAGGAATCATCATCGACACAATCTAAAGACACCAGAGAAGTCCCATGATGGGTCATGCACGTTGATAGAGAATTGAACTCACAGGGCTATGGAGTTGGCCTCGGCCAACTCAAAAGGAGCTGTGATGCAGCACACCCTCTAATTTGACTTCAAGGCTTCAAATAATGCTACTGAATATGAAACTTTAATTGTCAGACTTCATCTTGCAAAGGAGCTCAGAGTGAAAGATCTCACAGTCTTCACCAACTCGTAGCTCATCGTCGGACAGGTCCAAAGTGAATACGAAGCTCGAGATCCCATAATGATGAGATATCTACAAAAATTTAAGAAAATATCAACAGCATTTCAAACTCTCAAGGTTCAACAAATATCTAGATTGAAAAATATCTAAACTGACGTCTTGTCTCATCTTGCCACCTCAGACCGGATCGACCACAATAAATAAGTCTTTGTCGAGCATCTATAGACTCAGAGTATCAAAAAGTCCATGGTACTATAGGTTCGAAATGAGCCAAGCTGAATGGATCCAATTATCAACTATTTGGTCCAAGAAGAGCTGCCTACCAACCCCATCCAAGCTTGTAAAGTCAAGCATCAGGCACCATGGTATGTCTATTTGGAGAGAAAACTTTATAAAAAGTTCCTCTCATTGCCTCTGCTATGCTGTCTATATCCATCTAAGATGGATTATACCCTTTGGGAGGTGCACGAAGGCATCTACGACAATCACTTGGGGATAGGTCATTGATCTACAAAAATATCAAATAAGAATATTACTGACCAATCTTGTAGAAAGATGTAGTCGAGCTTGTCAAACGATGCAAGTAATGCCAAAAGTATGCTAACATCCAATGAAGATTGGCGGTCGAGCTCTCATCAATTATTGCTCTGTGTCTCTTTGCTATGTAGGGAATGGACATCCTTGGGCCATTCCCTCTAGCTACTAGTTAAAGAAATTTATGATCGTAGTATTTGACTACACCAAATGAGTTGAAATCGAGCCTTTGGCATAGATCACCAAAGTGAAGGCTCGAGATTTTGTATGAAATCAATCATTTATCGATTCAAACTATCTCGAACTATCATCACCGATAACAAGAGATAATTCGACAATTAGAGATTCAAAAATTTTGCTCAAAACTCCACATCGACCATAGACTCATCTTGGTAGGTCATCCACAATTCAGTGGAGAGGTCGAGATGACCAATCGCATGATTCTACAAGGGCTGAAGACTAGACTCAACCAGGTGAAGGGAATAAGGGTAGAAGAGATCTACAATATGCTGTGGGTGTATCAGACGGTAATCAAGAAAATACCCTTCAACTTGGCCTTCAGAGTTAAAGCAGTTATTCCTATTGAAATCAGGATGCCGTCAACTAGACTGAAGCATTATGACAAGCAAGAAAACGTAGGTTGGCTTTGGACAAATTTGGATTTGCTCAATGAAATAAGACAATGAGCTTGGATCATGATGACTTCATATCAACAACAAGTGGCTCACTACTACAACACTCGAGTCAAAATAAAGATCTTTCAATTCAGAGACCTTGTCTTGAGGCGAGCCGAAGTGTCCAAACCTAAAGAATAGGGCAAATTGGCCCTAAATTAGGAAGGAACATACTGTATCACCGAGGCCATCCGATCCGGAGCATATAGGCTGGAGACTCTCAACGACACTCAGATTTCTCGAATGTGAAACTCTGAGAACCTCCGAATGTACTATCAATAAGACTTATAGTTAATTAATTTCATTAATGAAGTTACTCTTCTTCAAGTTCATACAAATTTTACGCTCAAGTTAACAAGGTCGGACAATGGCCGGCCACCAAGCGTACATCCTCAGCCATAAGCCAAGTATAATATCAATCAAGGGATATTTAGATATCAGTCTGAATCTCGACGTCTGGATCAGATTGAACTGATCCCTCAGAGATATCTTAGCTCCGACTGAAACCTCTGAAATTATATTCGACTAAGTACCGACGATGAGGAGATATCCTGATCTAAGTTAAACCTCCACAAGCTACCATCTCGGAAGTCATCCAAAGACACATTTTTAAGTTGGATAGCACACGATGTAATTAACTTGAAAAAAAATTTATCAAATGCTCTACTCGTAATCAACCTCGAAAATCTACATTGGCCAAAATATGACTTCGGCTACAGACTCCAAACATGGGCATCGATCTTGGATGGATTGACCTCCAAAATGTATTGACCACATAAAATGAGATCGGATGTTGGACGATGCTCACGATTTAGCAAAATTTATGCCTAGAAGCGACTTCAGATTGACTTCAAGAAAATAACCTCGATAGACAGACGACTTGGATGTCGTATTCGGTCCGAGGACTTTCATTTCAATATCGATTTAAATATTAAATAAGCATGAACACATCAAAATTTGAAAAGAAAAATTTCATTTCATTACTTCAAAGTTTATATACATGATAAGGAAGACAAACAAAAGAAAAAAGTACAAGTATTTTCCATTGTCTTTGACTGGGGCTATGGCGTTGTGCTCGGCCACCACTTCAGTTTTGGCTTTGGCTTTGATGGTCGACTTGATAGTGGAAGGCTCAGTGACGATCAACTCGGGAGCAGACTAGGCTATAGGCTCGACCAGAGCCTTAGTACTGGATGTTGATCCTCTTCCACGACCTCAACCCTAAAAGCATAAGGGTCCAGTCGGTTGACATCAACCTTAGGGAATAGTCGGATAACTTGAGCCTTACAGGCATCAAACCCACATCCGTACGTGATCGAGGATCCCTCTACGATCTCGGCCTTAGAGTCTAACGAGGCTCTAAACTCATTGATCCCTTCATTTGGCTTCAGCAATCATTTCGCCTTCTCGACCTCGGCACGAGCCTCGACTAGCTTCAACTTCTCCTCAGCAGCCTTAATTGTTGCCTCTCTGAGCTCTAAGGCCTTCTCTAGCTTGGTAATCTTCTGTTGCCTTATCACGGCAATGCTGTGCTCCACCATCAAGGAGCCTTCGAGTTGTTCGACCCTCTCCCGCACCACCGGGAGATCAGGCCTTGCCTAAGATACTTCTTCCTTGGCCTTTGCCTTGGCCTCCTCCATAGCCTTTTTCTAGTTCTCGGCATCGTGAAGATCTCCTTCAAGCTTTCGCTTGACCAAGTTGAAGCCAATGAGTCCTTCATCGAGGTGGGTGATGTTATGAATCACTTGCAAAAAGAGATTGAAATCAAAAATCTCAAAATCAGGAGAAATAAAATAAAGTCCAGAACTTACCCTAAGGAGATTGCTGTATGAGGCCTTGTCCAATGGTCGGGATCTCATCTCTAATCAATCTGACGGTAGCAGTAGCATCCTCATTAGCTCCTACGTGAGCTAATGGTTATGGAAGGTCAAGTCATCCCTCCATACCCTTTATGCTAGGATAACAAAATCTTTCTTGGTTGAAGACAAGAAGGGCCTCGCTTCATGCCGAACTGATGGAGTTGGCACGATTGGGAGAGAGGAAGTGACCCTGACCTTGTTGGAGATAGGGTTCGGTAAATAAGAGATGGAGTCGGAGCTCGAACTGACTCTGGGTGGCTGAGAGATTTGCCCCCAGTGGAAGCATCATGATGACTTTAGGGACACTGTCGATCTTGATGAGTCAACACTCGAATTCCCCATTGATTGAGTGGAAGCCGACAGAGTCGGAAGAGCCAACAAAGACGAAGGGGTCAGGGTCGATGTCGTCGGCCTAGATTTCTTTCTTGCCAAAGACTCTTCTTCAGACATACCTAACCTCTTCTTCTATAGAACCACTCTGATAGATTCAAGTGTGGGCCTCATCACTATAGGACTAAAGACAAAAGATTAATATAAAGGTTAGATATGACTATATAATCTATAAAGTAAAGGAACTAATCATACCCCAAAGAAGCATCGAACTAAAGCCGACATCATAAAGTGTCTGCTTGATCACGAGTTCCTTCAACTGGGATGCTTCAATATCGAGTAACTTGTAATAGGCCTCTTCATCCCTAGGAAGGACTGACTTCTTCTTATTTAGAAAAAGCTGAGGATTAACCTAGGTTTAGTTGAAGGCCCAGGGTTGATCTGAGAATACAAAGAAATATTGGCTCTTCCAACCATGGACAGAAGTAAGAAGCCTAGTGATGAATTTGTATCCATATCGAGAAGACAAGTACCACAACCCTTTTTCATGCAAATATTTTTTCAAAGTGAACAACACTCTAAAGAGCGAAGTCTTTGGTTGGATGCTGAGCCAGTCATATAAAATGATAAAAATGATAATCACCTGAATAGAGTTTGGAGTGATCTGAGTAGGAAAACTTTAAAAAATTAAGAACATTGCTGGTGAAGGGATGAAAGGAAGATGAAGATCAGCTCGGAGAATCTTCTCATATAAGGCGACTCGACCCTTTGGAGCACTAGAAACACAATCTTTTTGGCTCAAAACTTCTAGCCAGAAAGAGGAAGGGATAGAATATGAAGACCGAAGCCTTTTGAGATCGGCTTCAGAGATGGTCGATTCCTCATTGTCGAGGCCTCAGAAGTCCCAGAACCCCCATGCAGGACTGTCTGAGCTGCGGGGTTCAGATCTTCGACACCTAGATGAGGAACCAACCTCGATAGCGGTTTGAGGAGTATCCTCGAACCTGGTTCAAAGAGGAGGTGACTGAGAATTCTGGCTGCCCCGATAGTTCTCACCCTTGGCCTCACTATTAGAAGACATTTTAGATGAAAATAAAGAATTAAAGAGAGAAAAGCGAGAAAATTGGAAGGAGATAAGGGGATCAATCGAAAGATAGACTCAAAGAAGCAAAAATGGAGGTCGGAGAAAACAACGACACGTCGGTGCCAAAGAAGATGATGGTCTGGGCAGCAGCAAGGAATCTTTTCGACGAACAGAATGTGAGAGCAGTGGAAGTAACTGACTGAAAGAATGAAAATCGAGGAAGGACTGGCCTATTATACTATGCACCAATGGTCCAGATCGGAGCCCCAAGCTACCAGATTTCACCCACATGGCATAGATCAAGGCTACCAGATCAAGCGACTTTTCGTTGCACCATGCTTCTGATTCGGCCATATAGATCGATCCATAAGAACGTCATCAAGCCAGTCAATGCTTGACACATGGCAACTCGCTATTAGCAAGTACGTAATCGTCGAATCCTGCCTTTTCAAGCCGAAATGATGTTCTATCTAGAGCCGTTCATCCCTTATAAATGTGACAGGACTTACGAAGTGTTGTATCTCCCCAATAATTAAGATGGGATTCGTGAAGCAACACATCGAATTGGCGCCAAAATTTGTGGAGCGACGCATTGATTCCGTTTCAAGAACTACAAGGCGATGAGACGATTCGCCTGCAATTCATGCAACTTGGATGATTCATCAGAATGGATAAAAATCGAGGATGTCTATCGAGGACTTCTACTTCCTTCACCCTAGGTAAACACCTCGAGCTCAGAAGTTAGGGTAAATATTATGAAATATACCACCTCGGCCTTTATCCTTGAAATTAGTCTTCGGTTGCACTGTTCTGCCAGCGGCTGAGGTGTCGAGGTAGACCTTGATGGTAAGCATCGTCTGAATGTCTTGCTCCTTCTGCATCGAGACAGACCTCAATGGTGATCATCATCTGGATATCTTACTCCTTCTGCGAGAGAGCCCTTGTCTCTGGAAAAGGGGCTCGGCCAACTGCTGACAACTTCATCGTACTTCCGTCAACCTTATGGTCAAACTCAAGCTGACAACTTTCAAAGTTCTAAGGACACTAAGTTGTTATAAGGAGAACGTGGGCCAGCCCCATGCCCTTTAAATATGAGATGGTTACGATGAAACTTCCGATAATTACAGCAGAATGTCACACATGAATTAATGCCATTAATCATCTATTACCCACCACGACAACGTGGATCATGATTCTCCATGATGGTTATCGGTTGTTGAGGTAACATATTTCTCCTCCCTCTATAAAGAAATTACAGAGGATCCTTCGATAAGCTTTTTTAGACTAGAACACCATTTTCTTGCTAAAATTCTCCCTCACTGTTCTCAAAACTTCGGTTAACTTAAATATTAAAGGATCCTCCACCGAAGAATCTATAGTGGCTGGACTTTTCTTATAGATCTCAGGAGCATTCAATTATCCTTGGATCATCACCAACCATCGAGCGTTACCTCGGATCACCGCCGATCTAGCTATTCCTCTTCAGCCCGAAGCCTTACAGCAATAGTAGCCATGCTAACTAGACTAAATAATTTATTATTGGCGAAAGTGAGAAAAGCAGCCACTATTTGTTTGAAAAATAAACCAACTCACAAGCTGAAGTGGGCAAATAATAATGACTAATTCCTTTACAACTGAAAATTAACAGTTATTGAAGGCTTCTTCTTCGTGTATGAATTCATGTTTGCTCCGATTTTCCTCATGGATAGGATTTCATCTGGTTTGATTGGGTTTGCAGTTCTTTCTTTTATATACATACATATATACATATACAATATGTATGCATGCATCCATCCATTCCTTTTTAACATCCTTGTTTTCTATTTGTCGTGTCTATCTCATATTGGAGCCTTCCCCTTGTATCATTTCACCATCAACATAAAGAAGGATGGATGGTCACCATATTTCTGGTTTAAAAAAGAATAATAATTTGAAAAGGGTTTGTCATCTAGAGATTTCTGCGCATCATATGACTATCAATGACAACAGTGTACTCCTTTATACATTGCTCGGGAGTTCTGGTGATCCTCCGTGCCCACTGGCCTCCAGCTTTGGGAGCCCTTAATGCACATGAACTCGACTCTTTTCTAACAAGACCACAGGTCATCAAAATAGAACCATTGGACAACTTAAACTACGATGAGTAACAGTACATGCGGTACCCGCTTGCTGTTAAATAATCCTAAGGATGTAGAACAAGATGAAGAACAGATGAACTTGTGGAAGAAAAGTTGCAATAGAAACCTGTAATTTTGAATCGGAAACATGGTATCTTCTAGTTTGCTGTACACAAGAAAATTGGTTATAAACGTAGCTATTTACTATATATCTTTACTGCAATATTACCTACTAATTTCTAATAGCTCTCTTACGATCTCCTCGTAAACCTGATCAACTATCATGTGCTGTGAATCTGTGTTTTTTCTGCTCTCTACTTCACTGCTAATTATTCAAACCCAAGCAAACTGGGTGCAAATTGTAGCAAAGGCGCCATGGCGCTTGGAGCAAACTTCCGAGCAAAAAGGAACAAACTGATGAAGGCTGGTCGTTGTATAAACAGCTCTTACCCTCAAAAATCTTCTTTAAAAATGCTTCAGTAATATCTCCCTTTCCAAAGGTTGCAGGGTGAGCCCCACCCCTCGACCAGTCCACCCAGGTTAAAGTTCTATTTGCTATAAGATGTGGCGACTCTATTGTGAGCATGGTGGGAAAGTAGTGCTCGTCCACATAGCATGATGGCTTGCAGAATTCTTTAAATTTTGGGTAATATTTGGTGTCTCTGACTAAATCGATTGCCAGTTTTCGATTCACTTCAAACCACTGAGCCCCTTTACGCCACTGTGTAATGTCGACCTCAGGTGCCATCCTCAGGTTGTACCGTCCCTTCCATAGGGACCAGGATCATCAAATGACCCAACAAAACTGTACCTAGACCTCATCAAGTATTGGTAGATAATGCTGAAGTTGTACAGAGGAATGCATGACTCTGAAAGCAGGACAAACCATTCATTGGATAGATCAAGCAATGCATTTGCAAGGAGCCGCCTCTCTGCATCGCACATGTTCATCTTCCCCCACTCAGCCACCTGTTGAATTGGAAGTACCAGTCAAAACAAGGTGCAAAGAGAATAATTTGCATTAGGTGACCGCTTACAAGATGTCTAAGCACCGAACAGCATTTGCGCAACAAGGATCACATCTTGAGATGCAACATATGAGATGTTAAAGCACAATAGGGCAATGGCTAAAGCAAATCTGTTAATTTATTTAATCTACTTCTAAATTTGAAAAGTAACATAAATATGAAGCAGCAGAAGTAACAATCAGATATTGTTCTACAGCAGTCCAACATGAAAAGGTTGGCTAATTGTCAGTTAGTACAGTTCTAAGACTAAAAAGCTTTTTGTAATGTATATTCTTTACACGGTCAATCTCTAACCATCCAGTAAAGGAAAAGCAGTAATGATGGCATCACATACACACGGAATGATCACAGCTATTTGTTTGTGCTTCTTTCTTGCGACCAATAAAACTTTTGACTTCCTTGTATAAGATAATGCTTGCAGGTGACATGAAGTTATATGATACATTGCAACCTCTTATGCATACATTAGTTAATATAAAGTGCAACCAATGTTAATTATTTTACAAGAAATAATGTAATAGAAATACATTATTTTAATGTATAGAATGCCACGAGCACAAGGCCCTATAGTCTTAACTCTTAAGGCGGTAGGGCCAACAAAAATTAGCTTTCGCTCTGTAAGCCTCCGCAAACACATCAGTCAGAAGAGCCTCCAACAGCACCACACATGCTAAAAACCTGAGAAAACATGGATACATTTAAACCAATGATCCCTGCCATGCCAAGGGGAGTAACAAACATTTGGGCTAAGAAATGGCTTCTTTGCTTTGGTTTTACGTGAAGGATGAAGCCGTGATATAGCTATTAAGATTTACCTGTTTTGGTTTTCAGACTTATATCAATATGTATATAGACATCTACGCCTACATAAAAGTTGCACTTCATGAGGCTCAACCAACTTTTGTTATCTACATGGAGTTGATTGGACAAGTCAAGGTAGGATATATCAGATTTCATGAACATCTACAACCAACTCTCAACATTACCTCAATCTTTTGGAGTAAGAAGATACTGCAGTAATCTACAGGAAAAGCCAAATATTGCATGACCCATCCTCACTTTAATTTACAAATTCATTTAATTCAGCACAGAATAGCTTATGAAATTTCAATAAAATCTTAAAATTGATATGATCTAAACTTATTGCAAATTATGATATAATTTATTTTTAATACTTCAATATGTAGATGTTTTAGGGACTTGTCCTAGACAGTGGTAGCATTTCTTATCCCTCTATATCATACATCATGCGCATAGCTACCACACCATATTTCTGTGCCAATCAATTCATGGATCATTGTCTATAAGCTACCTATGTTGCTAAAAAATCATGTCCATTGGATGACAATAGCCATCCAACCAATTTCCTCTTGCACAAGTTTATTCATCAATGCTGATTGCTGATGGAGGCAGCAAAGTAATGGGACGAGAAGAGAAACAAATTGTAGGGAGCAACTCTACAAGGCATTGCAAACCTATGGTGCCAACAAATAAACACGCTACATTAAAAATTCACTCGCCAAAAAAATACACCATAATAGAAAAGATATTAGCATCAATAAGAATTTATCAGAAATGATAAATTAACCTCGCAAGCCATCCTAATGCAGATCAGGTTGGTTCTCAGCAATATCCAAGGCTTGGCCTCATAAGAGATGGACTAGGGATTAGGGAACCAGCCTGTTAAGATCAGGCTCGGGCCAATTCTTGGGAAAAGAAAATTGCATAACTGGTCTCATACTTTATTCTTAGTTTGAATTCTGTTTCGACAAGATCATGCTAATTTATATAAGGTATTGAAATATAAGAAAGAACCCAGATATATAGACATCAAACCCAACAAAATCTAACATCAAGCTTAAAAAGGCCTAATCACCAGAAAAGTTTGAAGAGCTAAACATCCTATAACTCTGCTCCTCCAGCATCCGAATTCAACAGCGACTGAGAATAAGGGTGCTTTGTGAGGAAATCAGCAGCTCAGCTAGAGTGAGTCTATTAATCACATTTCTGATGTTGCTACCCTTTTTTCCTGCAGAATTTCTCGGTATTCTTTTTTTTTCTTTTCTTTTTCTTTTTTTTTTTTTTGGCTTTTGCAGTAGCCACTGCATTGCAGATGAATCTGGTTCTAGTGAATGAAAGTTGAAAAGCCTGTTTAAAATGCTGAATTTTGAACTTTGGTAAATGGACTAAAGTTCATGTTGACAAAACACATCTGCTTGATGCAGCTATCTTATGACAAAGTTACAGTGCATCGGAAACAAAGGAACACCTTTTCCACCCTAGATGATTTTCTAAATGCATTACTAAAACCGCTGGTTTTGTATTGTAATTGACCCTAGAGGATTTACCTAGAAAGAATGCCTTAACAATCTGTCATGAGCTAAGGCAGACAAGACTAATACTATTGAAAATGAGGTAGAACATAGGACATGAATTGAAGAGTTGTATCATACTGTACCAGTGGATATTGGATGTACACCAGAAAGGGACTGGTACTGGTACATGATGCTGACTTTGAACCTTGATTGAGGAGCAAGATCATAAAGAAGTTTCCTCTCAAGTAGGAAAGGAGATTAGAACTTTATCAGAAGAATTAATTGAAAAGGAAAAAGTCTTGATTTAAGTTGATTGATTAAAGATAGCAAACCAGTTTTATTTAGAAAAATGTGAACATAGTGTACTTAGATAAGCACATTATGTTCAATAGATGGAAATTGGACATAAATAACCAATTAAAATTTTTTGGCAATTACTCTCAATGGTCCTCCTTGCTGCTAGAATTAGAATGTTTCAGTACTGCAATTATTCTAGCAAGGATTTAAATCTCCCATCCCAGTTTGCTCCTGGGACGGTAGGGACTGGTGCAGACAGCATGGTCGACATAGACCAAAAAGTCCCTAACATGAAGAATAAAAAGTAAAAATTGCATCTTGACCACCTCGGTGCATCCTGGGTGTCAGGATATAACCAAGACGTTCGAGACATCTTGGTTCAAGAGAGAGGTGGTGTCTCGCACCCATCTTGGGCAGTTGATATGAAATGGTACTGTTTCGGTGACTCCCACCTGTACCACTTGGATATGAATCCTTGGTTTTTAGATTAAGTATTCATTTTCTTAAAAATTATAACAAGATCCATGAATCTCTATTAAATGCTCATGCATAAAGCTATCCTTGGTACCATTTTCACCAGTAATTGCTTAGCAAATGAATCTTGTACATAGTTTTTTTTTTGCTTTTTGTACATAAACTTGTATATAGTTGTCACACAAATTTTGCACTCTTATTGAGATCAATAAATTAAATGTCTGATTATAGGAAACCAAAGTTGTAAGCTGCTTCTGTGATCCAGCAAGTTTTTTAAAATTCACATATTCACCAGCAACAACATATGTGGCCTTACAAATACCTCCTTTGTTAATTTTATGTCAACATTGTTAGGTCATGGAAATCTCTAAGACTAAAAATCATCTTAAGAAATACAAATATTTTGCCTCCCATGCATCACAATCTTTTGCTCAAGCATCATTTTATTCTGTATTATTAGTATAAAACAGACTACGTTTTAAAGTAGCATCGTAATCGCCATTTGGTTGTTCAGCACAGGTATCATTCTCTGTCACTGTGAGAAGGTGGCATCAATCCATGCATTCAACATTGTTTACTCCTTGAACATCTAATACATATCCACATTACATTAATTCATTGAATAGTTGAATGATACTTAACAAGGCAAGCTTCTAGTCATTCACATTCTAGATGATTCTCTCTTGATTTTTCATTAGCCACATCAGTAACAAGGCCCTTAAATTAGTCGATAAATTAACTCATGACAGCTCCAGTTCGCAGACAAATCAAGGATCCTATTTATACCAATTCAAGGCCCACATTATAGCAAAACATATATACCATTAACCAGCAAAACAGATAAGTGCAATAAAGGAATAAAAGCTAGTGCATTTAGACTGAGTCAATATAAACATTAAAAGCAATTCTAAACTTAAGCTTCTATAATCTAATACTACTACAAGTATTATTTGTTGTTCGCTACTAGTACAACTGATTTTGTAATTGCGGCAGATAAGGAACTTTGGAGGAGAGTTGTTAAATCGCACAGGAGATGCAGAATGAGATTAAGAGAGAAATGGCACAACACAGCATGTCAACATATGGGAAACTACTATTAAATAAATTGGGATAGCAGGAATTTAATCAAAGTCAATTTAAACCTAACAGAGACAGCATGATTTCATTATCCTTGCTCATTTTCCAGTTATACATGTAATAAAGAATACCTGTAAAATAATATATAGACAGACACAATCCATGAAAAGATTTTTCTTTAATCAACAACTAGAATCTAATATAAATCAATTGAAAGGTCACAAATATACAGGATAACATGCAGAGCACTTAATTGGCATCCAAGTAAGGAAGAAAATGCTTTTATTGGCCATCAGTTGTAGAGTTATAAGAATCACCAGTTAGTTGATAGAAATCTAAAGGTTACCTTGCTAGGGATCTGCCTGTTATAAAACACAGAAGATGGCGGGAAGTTGGGCTGGTAATCTGGAAGGGAATGAATGTAAATGGAGTAAAGCTCTTCATGGCCTTTAAAGAACTTCTCCCAAAGTGGAAAGAGGGGCAGAGGTCCTTTAGTCAAAACAGGAAGGCAACCTTCGGAACCCTCTTGAATGGATACTTCTTCACCTGAGGAACAAGGAAGCACGCCAAAAGAGCTCCTCCTCGCTCATCTTGTGCATCAGGCTGCGCGGGGGCTTGATCCAACGTCTAAGATCACTCTGCTCCTCTTCGATGCAGGGCTTGATGACAGGGCGAGCTTGGAACCCAATCGTCTGAAGGTCGAAATACCGAGTCATGTACACGCTAAAAACAAAAATCCAAAACCCAGAACCACGAACAGCGTGAGAAACTTGAGAATCCTCGCCGGAAAAACCCTCGATTGGGTCCTCTGCGACGAATCCTTGCCATCCTCCGATGGCAAAACCCTAGCTTGCATCTTAACCACGTCAAACAGGGCGGCCAAAAAGATATTTTCAAACTTGTGAAACCTTCAATTCCAAGTGTTCCGGTCAATTAACAACAACTCTTCATTGAACACTCGAAGATATTCGAACAAAACTACTTCAATTCCCTCAGAAAGCATCCAAGATTGTATCTTCAGATAAAAAGCGGTGGAAAGATCCGATCTTTACCTTGTAGTAGTTCGAGTTCCAGCAAAACTGCCCGACTACCCTCAGAACAAATCGAAGATCGCAACTTTGATCGAAAAACAGCGAAAAAGATCCAATCTTTACCTTTGGGAGCTCGAATTCCGACGGATTCTTATTGGAGAGCTTCCCGGGAAGCAGAGATCTTCCTCGGGAGAAGGAAATCCAAGATATGGCCTTGGTCGGGCGGTTAAGTGCCGTCTCTCCTCCAGGCATTTATCTCCACATGGCCTTCGGAAACCGGCGAATAAATACGCGACGTTCTCAGGCTCATCCAGCAGCCGTGAAGGCTACGAAAGTGTTCGGTCACTCCGGAGGTTGGGTGGGGCCATGAGAGGAGGCCATGTAGCGAGGGAAACTACCGAAACGCGGGGGGAAGATCGGAGGGTCCAACGAGGCCTACAGAAGTCTTGGCGTTGCCGGAAGAAAAGAATTAATGAAGAGAGAGAGGCAAAGGGGGGATCTGAATTAAGAGAGAGAGAGAGAGAGAGAGAGATTGGAAACAGAAGGAGAGACAGAGACGCTTGAGGAGGGTTTTAAGAAGGGAAAATGGGGAGGTTTACATGAGGGGAAGAGTCGTCTTAAATGAGTTTTAACTTCTAATTAACTACTTACTAATCTTAATTATCTGGAAAAGATGGTGATGGGTGGTAGTGGGAGGGAGATGGGATCATGGAAAGATCATGGAGTGTGGACATCTAGTGAGGTATCTGGAAGATGCTGAGAGTTGGTTCCGTAGAAGAATTATAGCCGTCTGATGAAGACTGAGATATTTGGACGGTTGGTGATGTTAGAGTCTTCCCTTCATTGGTGGACTAGCTCTATTGGGACCAAGGGAGTAAATGGGCTCCCAAAAAAAACTAGCAACGAAATTGGAGCATGCAAGAGCGATTGGGCACAGAAACTAGCAAAATTTCAGACACTGCACATTGCTTTCTGTTATGCAAACTACAGTCTGGCAAGTGAGATGCGTTAAGAGATACAGATGGCTATATTCTTCAACTAAAATTTATTTTCATATAATTTGTTATAATATATATATATATATATATATATATATA